>SMLS01067250.1:0-46290 GCA_004785975.1 Popillia japonica
TTACACAAATACAAGGTAAATAATAAAGGCCCCAAAATTGAGCCTTGGGGAACCCCGCAAGTCAAGGAAAACTCAGACGAGACTCTACCATGTAGAGACACATACTGCATTCTGCCACGTAAGTAATTTTCAAGTAAACCTATTTCTGAAGGAGAGAACCCAAGATAAGCGAGAATATGCAATAGTGTGCCATGATTAATAGTATCAAATGCTTTTGAAAAATCTAATAGGATGAGGATAGTTAGTTTGCGATTATCCGTGGCTGAAAGAATCTCATCAACGATGTGCAGAAGAGCTGTGTGACATCCATGGCGTGGCCTAAAACCCGATTGATTCGCAGGTATAAGATGATGGATCTCTAAATACGAACGCACCTGTTGCTCCAATACCTTTTCCAAAATCTTCGAAAGGCAAGGCAAAATACTGATCGGTCTGAGATCACCATAGCCATAAACCATTCCAGCTTTAGGAATTGGTGTTACCTTGGCAACTTTCCACACATGTGGAACCTTACAGGAATCGGGCACATCAGCTGTAACATCTTAGCATTAATTTCATCACAACCAGTAGCCATGGACTTTATATTAAAAATTATATGTAAAATATCGGCATCAGTTACTTGTGAAAACTCAAATAACTCCGGTAAATTAAGTCGAAAATTATCGTTATAATAAGCACTCAACCCATTAGTCGATACACAACCCAAGACAACACTAGCTGCACCAACGAAAAAACTGTTGATTTCATTAGCATCAGTAAATTCAACAGGAATTTCATTTCGTTTAGATTTAGTAATGTTCATGTCTCTAAAGTCTTTCCAAATTAGTTTTGGATTACCCAATTTTATTCTCGTCTCCAGGTAGGCTCTTTTTTCATTTCTAATTGCAGATGTCGTAAAGTTTCTTAACTCTTTATAGTAATTCCAGTGACCAATCGATTTTGTACTTTTAAAGTTTTTGTAGGCTTTCTCGCGAAGTGAAATCAGTAATTTAACGTTATCGGTTAGCCATGGAACCTTAGGCTTACTAAAGGAAGTTGTGCAGACAGGCGCATGAAGATTAAAAACATCTAACACGCATCTATTAAAGAATTCTATTTTATCATCAACGCTAGTCATATCATAAAAAAGTCCAAATCGGATCAATTTCAAGTCACTGGTAAAAACATTTAAATCAAAGTTTTTGTAGTTTCTAAACGTTTTCACAATAGGCGCAGTTGTGGTAGTAGTAAAATCAATAATACATTCCACCGCATCATGATCCGATAAACCGTACGTAGGTTTTACACTATGAGACCGAACACGGTCGACATCAGAAACCAAAATCAAATCCAGCAATGTAGCAGTAGCAGTAGTAACCCTGCTAGATTCATTAATGATTTGCGTAAAATTATATGACTCGATCAAGGCTAAAAACTGGTTTACAGTACCGTTGCTATCATTCAGCAGATCTAAATTAAAATCGCCCAAAATAGTAACATAATCGTACATTAATGACACTCGAGATAAATTAGTTTCGAAGTTGCTCATAAAAGTCGCAAAAGAACCAGATGGGGGTCTATAAAAAACACCCACAGCAATGTTAAAATGTAATAAGCGGAAAGTGATCCACAATTGTTCACACTCCCCAGAGAGTAACAAGTCGTCGAAAACACGGCAGCTAATGAGGCTCCTGACGTACAGCCCCACGCCACCACCCCTGCCCAGTCTATCCCTCCTGTAGAAACGATATCCACTCAATGAAACGCTACCACTTAAAACAGCATCACTAAGCCAAGTTTCACTAACTGCTACAATGTCATATGCACCACCCCGTATAAAATTAGTGAAATTAGCAAATTCAGAAGCTAAGGATCGAATATTAACGTGAATCGCGTTTAAGCCACGCATGACACAATCATTCAACAAGGCATAGATAAAGTAAACTCCAGCGCTTTATCAAATCATACATAAATCTAAATTACAATCAAATTAAGTGAATCCTCTTTCTAATTCCATACCAAGGTTCAACAAGAAAAAAAAGAACTAAACAAATTATTTTCACCAGGACTAGAACTAAACAAACAGTTATTCAGTTAATTAATACAAGTATTTATATTAAAAAGTTATAGCAAAGCACAACACTACAGTATGCCAAAAAAGTCAAAAAAAAATTCTCGAATATATCGGGATATCAAAAGGTATCAAAAAGTAAGCAAGCAACACTTAACGAATAACACAAAAAAGTTATATTATTTGCACTTAAATCGTAAACTAGGCAAGTATATTAGACATACAAGAGAAGCCGTCCGCAATAGCAAAAAATATACAAAGAAATAGAATAATTCACAGGAGAGGATATCGTGAACGTTCAATTATACTGTACTTAAATCATGTAAGGACTTGATAGCAAATACCTTGTTTCGCATCTTAACCTTAATTTCACCGTCTATACACCAAACGTTCCTATTTCCACATCTCTTTTGGGTAGCCCTGTATAGTTCGTATTTGGTTTTGGTTAGATCTTCGCTTATAAACAGTTTTGCTGCACATGTTTTTAGTTTGCTTTTGGACCTCATTACGTTCATTACGTAGTTCGTACTTTTAAGATAGACAGAGGAGAACTTTGTAGCGAAAGCATCAACGATGCTCTAAGGAGAGCCAAAAAGAATATTATTGTATGTAAGAGCACTAGGAATACGCATTGTTTCTTGTTTAGAATGAATATATCGAAATATCATCTTCTGATCCGCTCTGATATTTTCTTCAATCCAACAAAAAGCTTGTTTTCGGAAATGAAGTATTAATGGTAAAAAGTTAGTCACTTTGATGCCAAAAAATCAAATTGAACAAATTACTCCTTCTGGGTGTAACACTTCTAATGTCACTGAGTATATGTTGCATCAATATTTAAACTTGCTGACCTACATTATAATACTTATATTGATATTACTTATATGTACATAAAATACATTTTTCAGTATTGCAACAATCTTAAGATTTACATATTTTTTTTCCTTCAGATATTGAAACAGTAATAATTATCTCATTGATCAGTCATCTTATACGAGTATTACGATTTCAATAATCGTGAATTTTGATTAAGAGAAAACACTTAAAATCACATATGAAGTATTGCCAATGTTAGTCTTCTACACCGAAGAGTATTAAATCCAGAAGAAGCTAAATCAATGCTAGAGAAAACTGACCAACCAGAATCTGAGAGAACTGGTTTGACCAGGTCAGTTTTTATTCCTGTTAATGCTGGTTAAGTGTGAGTTCAATTTAGGCGATTTCAATTAAATTGGCCGAGCGAATACAAACCGAACACTCTCAATACGAAGATGTTATCGGGAGATGGATTGCACCTACCGAAAATTTAAAAAAATAATCATCGTGACGTAAGATTGAGATGGTACTTATACAGACCCAAAACAACTTTTGTTAGTGAGTCTGAAGGTAAGATTGATGAGTTTGAGTTAGGAAAAATATGTATACAGGGTGAGTTAGGTATACGAAAATCTCCCACGATATACAGCACGGCTCCTCGCAAGGTAGGATATCCGTAAATAACCAATAACTTAAATCTAGTATTCATAAAAACACTTCACAATAGAAAGATCAGCTGTACGATTAATGAAAGATGACTTGGTAAAATTAACAACGTTGCAGGTCCCTCAATTGGCGACCAATATGTCTCTTTGTCTTGGTCTCGTCCAAACACCAGCCAGCTGCGTCTCAATACACTATTCACTTCTCATATTCTGTATAAGTACAAGTTAGAGATTTTCCTAACTGCTTCTTTATTAGATATATTCTTGTAAATGTACGTTCTAATAAAAATCTCAAACAGGTCTAACACCTCTTACTCCTTCCCAACTTCAACTTGTTAGTGCTGCATGAAGTTATAGGCAAAAAAGCATGAACACAGAAAAATGTAGTGGAATGTAGGTACCTAATTATATGACAGTTTTATGTTGACAGTGTCACCATAAATTGGGGTAATTATGCCCAAAGCTCGTACAATTACCACTAGAATTACTACTAGAATATTATTATTATTATTATTATTGCTATTATTATTAATAATATTATTATCAGTATTACTACTATTTAATTTTGTTATGCTATTATTATTGCTATAGGTATTGGTATTATGTTTTACTGTTATCATTGCCTATAATGTTTGCATACCTTGATATTGTTGTTCGGACGTTTTGGCATTATACTGCAGAGGTGCATGTTTCGGATGAATTGTCGTTTTAAGCAAACTCTATGGTAGAAACTTACTATATCCAGGTTAATTTGAAAGCAGACATTGTCTGGAATTCGCCCTGTGATTGCTGGTGCATTTTTTTATTTATTGTTATTTTTATAATTATTCTTATCTTTGCAACCTTGGCAATAAAGACTATATTATTATTATTAATGTAAATGATTACATCATATACATTTAAATAGTAAACTATATCTTTTTCGGCAAAAAATTATGCAAACATACTGCAGAAAAATAAATAAAGCAGAATGGTATAAGGCCACAATGGAGGTTGCATATGTCATGGGCAAAAAATTAGAGAAGCTGCAAGACAGTTTGACATTCACATTCTGAGGAAATACAATTTGTGTATTTGTATGGATAAAGAAATATTAAATAAGCTTATTATCAGAAGAAAGCTCGTCTTCACGATGGACCAAGGAAAAGAAGTAGAAAGGACCAAAAATGTTTTGTGGACAAAAGAGAATGGCCCGATTTGATCAATTTGGAAACGATATGTAAAAATAATCTTCTCTTTCCCAAAAAGATATTTACAATGTGGACGAGACAGGTACATCAATAGTGCAAAAACCATGTCCTATAATTGGCCCAAAAGGGCAAAAGAAAGTCTATAAAGATACGAATTGAAAGAGAGGACGCACTACGGTTTGTTGTGGCATGACTGCTGCTGGAACTTATGGAAACGAAAAGACTACCAAATTTAATCAAAAGCCAAAAAAAAATCGTACCGGTTGTTCTAAATTTATCTGATTCCTTCACTGAAACGGCATATCATCAAATGAGTAAACCCCTTCGGCTAATTCATAAATTCTATGGTCTCCCTGAAACCTATTAAATTAACTACTCGTTGAGATTTATTGCCTGCTTTAGCCTAGTTTAAAATTTTAACCTCAATTATTTTCTAATAATTTGAGCATTGCATACTTTTAAGCTTGTCCAAAAAAATGTTTGAATTTAAAACTTATTTCTCTTAATTTTTGTCGTTCTAGTGACCGATATCCTTTCTCAGATAGCAAATATTACCATAAAACTGCAATGAGGGCGTGTCAAGCAGTTAAGAAGTGGATGCTTAATGTTTCCTTCCGTTCCTTCACTTAAGTTAATGCAACCAATCAATAATCTGCTTTTGCTTATAAAGACTGTGTGGAGTCTTTTCTGGGTTTGGATTAAGAAATTCGGAAAGTCCTTTCCATTGCTCGGAAGCAATCACAGATATTACGAAAATTTTGATGCAACCATAGAAAACCTCATACATTGGCTTTGGAACTTTAAATTGTGGTTTGCTGATCAGCTATTTCATTGGCTCTAGTTTTGGGATGACATAAATTTTGACAGCCTGCAGTTCCCGGAGGAGATTGTAGCTTTCAGATACGATTTGTACTAATCCATTATTTCCGGCAGAAAAATAGTGGGAGAAGGCTCAAACTGATGGTTTTGCTAACTGGAAGATTTTGCTCTTGGGTTTGGAGGCCCTTTTAAAACAATTCTTTCAAGGCTGCTACGTAGCCTTGTTTGCTGGTTAAGTTAGTGGTATGCTATTAGGAGTTGTTGGTGGAGGCACGAGGAGGTGGTGGTTTCCTCAGCTGCCAAAAATGCTGGACTAGAAGGTTTTCCGATCAAGCAGCATTGACGAAAGTAAGTTCTTATATGCAAATGTGTTTCCATGTTTTTTTTTTTACAATATTACTTGCTTAGAAGTAATGTTGCACCATTAATTGTGTCCCAACAGGGAGTAGTAATTCGATCAAAGAACAGATGTAAAAAACGTGTTATAAGTCTTCTAGTGAGACACCTACCATCTCTTTGCATTTGGGCTTTATTTTAATAGTGTCTACATTGAGTCTCGCAATTATGATTTGCCAAACTTGGAGGATGTACGCAACAGCTCTGTAACAATTGCTGACATGTACGATGACAATATACCTAGCTTTTTAGTAGGGGATTGCGCCTTCAATCGTATTCTAAAACATTCGACGTTTCCAACACTTTGGAAAGTGACACATATTTGCCGGTGCTGAAGACGGGTGATAGCTCGGAATTCTAAAATTATCGACCGATTTCACTCCTTTCCAACTTCTCCAATGCCTTTGAGGAGCTACTATGTAAACAATTATATCCTATGATCAGTGAGCACATATCCCCCTACCAACACGGATTTGTCCGAAGTCGTTCAACGTAACTAATTTGGCTCAGTATGTTTCTGAGGTGATTGATGGTGGTGCTCAGGTCGATGTGGTTTTTTGGATTTTCAAAAAGCTTTTGATCAAATAGATCATCATGTCCTTCTCGGAAAACTTCACTCCGTTGGCTTCTCTGATCCTTTAGTCTCTTTATTCAACTCCTACCTGATAGGCAATTCCGCCAAACGTCGGGCGTGTCACAGGGCTCCAAATCTGGGCCCTCTGCTCTTTCTGTTTATTAATGATTTGCTCAATACGCTCACTTGCAAGAAGCTTATGTTCGCTGACGACCTAAAATTGTTTTACAGTATTGAATCTCCTTTGGACTGTAAACTTCTTCAACGAAACATTGATTCTGTCTCATCTTGGTGTGAGAACTTTAGACTATCGTTGAACGTGTCTAAATGTATTATGATGGTGATCACCAGGAAGCTAGCACCTCTCCAATTCCACTACAAAATAGGCACTACAGCAATATCTTAACGTCGGCCACATCCATCAGGGAGTTAGGAGTCTTATTTGATTTGTCTCTCTCCTTCACCAGTCATATTAAGGAATTAACAACTAAGTGTTTAAAACTCTTTGGATTCATCTATCGCAATTGCAGGAAATTTAACTGCCTCGAAGAACTTGTTTTACGCTTTGATTATTTCTCGTTTGGAATATGCTGCAATTATCTGCTGTTCTATTTATATAACTCATATCAACTCCTCAATTCCATAGAATATGTTCAGCGTACGTTTTTAAAGTTTCTTTACTTTATTACTGAGGGAATTTTATCCATCTAGAGGCTATGACCATTTACTGCTCCTGTCTCGGTTTAATCTCTCTTCCCTTTATACCAGGAGAAGGGTGATTCTAATTAGACTTTTTTTCCTTTGCTTCATAATAAGCTTTATTATTATTATTATTATTACTATTATTATTATTATTTTGTTAATTTTACGCTCCATTGTGTAATGGACTTTGGTATCCATGATTTGCATTACTTGTTTTCTATTTAAATCGATAACTTTTGAATTTACTTGTTTATGTAACTTTGTAACTCATCGGCTCGTTGTTTTTGTTTTTTTTCCGTTTCCTTTTTTCATTGAATACGGAATGAAGTAGTCTAGGAGGATTTTACTGATTTCTTATAATTGTTTTACTGCGGTAATTGTAATGTAAATAGTTTAAGAAAAATACTTCTGATTTCTTGTAACTTTTTTTTGTTCGATTTATAAAGTTAAATTGATTCGGTTAAATTTTAGATTTGAAGCAAGAAGTATCCCAATTTAGCATTTATTTCGAAATAACTTAGTATATTGTTGTTTGGTTTAGGTGTTTAGTTTTTATTTGTAGTATTTGATTGTAATATTGAATTACACATGAATGTGAGCTTACGTGTTTTAACAACCACCATGTAGAACATACTTATCAAAAATACTTTAGCCCTATTGTCACCTAGAGAAACTGTTGCAAAAGTATTGCAAAATGATTTAATGAAGTGTTTGATGTTTCGTGGTTGGGCTTTGTGGTTGGTGTGTCAAACGCGAATCGATCAATATCTTTGCTACTGACAAGCTTTACAGCTTAGTAGCAGTAATATAATCTTAGCTAATGTACCATCGATTGTTGTTGGTTGTTAAGTACACATTTTTATTTAATTAGCTTTCTTATATGTCTTATGTTGCATTTGTAACGATATGCTTTTGAGTTAATAAATTATATAAAAAAAATTATTATTATTATTATTATTATTATTATTATTATTATTATTTTATTATTTAAGACAAAGTTTCAAAAAAATAATAACTGTTTAATCAGATATATTTTTTATACAGAAAATTGCCGAATCCCGCAAAACGACCAGCGGAAACGAAGATGTAAGATCTGATGTAACAAATTAGAACCTCATTTAAACACATTTTAGGTTTCAAAATTGAATCATAATTGAATTACAATAGTTTTAGATGAGCGCAAACATCTTAATATCTTCTACAAATCTAACAGAGTACCAACCGTTAAATACTGTTTTAAAGATGCAAATGTTGCGACAAATTTCCTGTAAAATCATCTTGTGAAATAATCCATCTGTATATGTATCCAAGGATATGTCAGCAAATAGAAATTACCTATTTTATTTCTCGTACGTATTTTCAATTTGTTCCGGTTAATTCTTTTACAGTAGCGTATCGCTATAATGCTCTGAAATAAAAAGGAAAACAGAAAAATAATTGGAGAAGAATGAGATTTGCGTCATCCAGGATTCTCCATTAATCAGCTTTCAAAACACTATTATCTCTCTGAAGTTGGCAGCATGATGTTTTATGATAAATTGAATATGTATTTAGTTGTAATAATTACACCCATAAAAACATTTTAATGCATCTATTCACAATGTAACATCCTATTCAGAAGGTACTGGTCAAGAAACTATTCATTCCATTTATTAATGATTAAGTATTGTTGAGTAACAAGCAACTTATGTATGTATTTCTATTATTACTTGTATATGCGACCTCTATACCTGTCAAATAAAAAAAAGTACACACAATTAGTTTTGTGAAATGAAAAAAGGAACGGCCAGGTGTACTATTGGCGTTGAGTGTAATTAAAATGTAATTTGTTCCCGCACAATGGTTACAAATTCCTTTAAAATAAGCACGCAAATAACAAATTGGACAGCAGTTTGTTTTTGAAACATATCATGTAGTGTCACAGATATATGTATGTTTTTTTTGGTAATTACAGAAGGTATTATTGAGTGGTAGTGATTCTCAAGGATTTGGTGATGTATTTCATTAATATTATTACGACTGAGTTTCCAGAAACATTCGTATAATGATCTTCATGTACCAATTTTTTTTCAGAAAATATCTTCTTTAGTTTCTTTAATCACTCATTGATTATTGCCATGATTTCTTCATCCTTCCAGCAATAATTTCCTTAGAAGGAATAATGAATTAAGTTTAGGCAGTCACAAGGTTTGTCACTAGTAATAGAAAACATCTTTAATACGGATGAGACTGGATTCCAATTAAACAACAAAGCTAGAACTGTCATGGCAACGAAAGCGACAAAAGAGGTTCATACACTGATCTCCAGTTGTAGTGCTGAAGGACGGTTCCTGCCACCTGTCATAGTTTTAAAAGGAAAAAGGCAAAAACATTAATTTGGCGATACCAAATTTACCAAATGATTCTAAATTTTTCATGAAACAAAAATCCTCCTTCATAACTTCATAGCTGCTTTATAAGTGGTTCAAAAAACATTGTACTGCACCCATACCACCTGGAAGAACAGTTTTGATTCTTGACGGCCACTCGTCACATCAAAACTGTCCTGAACATGCGATATCTTTACTTTGCTTGCCTAGCCACACAATGCAAGCTTTTATAAAATCCATAAAGCACAATTTAAAAAAGGAAGGAAAACCGGTGGATTTATCAGGAAAGCCTGGAGCAAAGCAGCTGGAATATCTAGAATTATTTTGAAAACAACTGTTTCGGAAGGTAAGGAAGCACCTCATTCACCAGTTCAAAGACCATCAGGTATTCAAAACCATCCTAAATCATCTGCAAATATGGAAGCTTAAGAAGATCAGAGAGAAACATCCTCGAATTTTTTAGTAGAAGTAGGTCCTAAAAAATAAAGTAAATACAAGGTTGAAACTAAAAGGAATGCAGAAGAAGGCAAAGATCAGAGAACGGATAATAAAAGTGGTTCTTCTTCTTCACAAGAAGAATCTCTAGCAACTTTAAGGAAACGTAGAGCTTCAGTAAATACTGAAGATAAATTTGAGGACTGAATTAAGGAAGATAGGAATGCACATTATTGTGTAGAATCTTTAGATAACTCTTTTCATACCAAGGAGACTGTTGTCTGGATACAGTGTATTGAGTGCAAAGAAATGGTTTCACTAAACGTACACCATGTACGGAAACAAGTGCAATGATAATGAATATCATCTCAAAATGTGAATCAAAGAACTTATTTTTATTGGTGGTCTTGACAATACAGAAAAAGTAATCAAAGCAAAAATAAAATAATACCAAAAACGTTTTGAATACAGCATCAAACCATGCTGAAAGAATGTGTTGGCTTCTAGCTTGGTTGACAGGATTGAGTCATATTTACTTCTGGGTATCCCCCACTTTTGTTCCTCCTGAAGAAGCTGCAAATTTAAAATTTTAGCCAATAGTTCATAAAATTATTGAAAATAAAACAATGGCTGTGCCCTTTTTCGAAATTTTTTTAATAATTTTTTTAACATTTTAATGCTTTTTTATATTGTTTTATGTTTACATTAATTCAGAATAAAAAACGAATTTTTTGAGCAGCCTCCCTTTTAAATCTATTTTTAAATTGTACCGTTTTTCTGGTACTTTGAATATTGTTTGCCACTTTTAACCTTCTACCATATCTAGCTAAAATTATTGAGGAAAACTATGTCCCTTTTCTCGGGCTTTTCTCAAAATTTTAACATTCTTTTCCCGATCAGCCCCATATATTTTTTTAAATCAATTTTTTATGTTTTTATTTAGTTCTTCTGAATATTGTTTCAATCTGTTAACCAATTGTAGTTCATGACATTATTGAGAAAAATCAACTTATTTCAGTTCAACCCCCTTAATTCAACTTTTAAACAGTACTATTTTTCTGGTTCTTTTGAATATTATGTCAAACTTTTAGCGTTCTACCATATATAGCTAAAATTAGTGAGAAAAACTATGTCCCTTTCCTCAGCCTTTTCTCAAAATTTTAACATTCTTTCCCCGATCAGCCCCCTATATTTTTTTAAATCAATTTTTTTATGTTTTTATTTAGTTCTCCTGAATATTGTTTCAAACTATTAACCAATTGTAGTTCATGACATTATTGAGAAAAATCAAATTATTTTAGTTCAACCCCGTTTTTTATATCAATTTTCTTAACATTGTTCTATGATTTAGTTTATAAAATTGTTAAAACTACCAAAATGAAAAGAAAACGATGGCCGGTCCCTTTTTTCGAAATTTTATATATATTTTTTTATTTTAATGCTTTTTTTAATTGTTTTATGTTTACATTAATTCAGAATAAGAAACGAATTTAGTAGTTATAGTTATAGTTCATAACATTATTGAGAAAAATCAAATTATTTTAGTTCAACCCCCTTTTTTAAAACAATTTTTTTAAATTTGTTCTGTTTTTTTATTTTAAGTTTTTTTTTAATTGTTTTATGTTTACATTAATTCAGAATAAAAAAATAATTTTTTGAGCAGCCACCCTTTTCAAATCAATTTTTAAATGGTATTCTTTTCCTGGTTCTTTTGAATATTGTGTCAAAACTTTTAGCCTTCTACCATATGTAGCTAAAATTATTGAGAAAAACCATATCCCTTTAATCGGGCTTTCTCAAAATTTTAACATTATTTTTCCGATCAGCCCCCTATATTTTTTTAAATCAATGTTTTTATGTTTTTCTTTAGTTATTCTGAATAGTGTCTCAAACTGTTAACCAATTGTAGTTTATGACATTATTGAGAAAAATCAAATTATTTTAGTTCACTCCCTCTTTTTAAATATTTTTTTTTAAATTGTTCTTAATATGTTTTAGTTCATAAAATTGTTAAAACAACCTAAATTTTGTTGACCTCTTTTTCCCATTTTTCATAATTTTGTTGCTCCACATTTTGCTAGATTTTTTCCATATTGTTTCAAAGTTTAAGCTTTCCAACATGAATTTTTCAGGAAATAGTTGTGAAAAACTAAGCGCCACTCCTTCTCAACACATTCTCCTCTCTTTTGTTCTAAAAATCGGGGGATTTGAAAATTGTTCTGTATTCTGATAGTTTTAGTTTCTGACATAATATACTTCGCATAATAATCGGAAAAAAAAACATAAAATACCGAAAATTAGCTTTTTCTCAATTTTTGAACTAGAAATTATAGGGGGCTAAAAATTTGGATATTCAGAGCAGCTTGGAAAAGCTTAAAAAAAATTTCGGACAATTTCGGAAACGGGAAGGTGGAGAGGAGGAGGGAGGTGGTGCCACAAAAAACTACCAAAAATAAATAAGAATTCTCCTTTTGCTTAATTTAATAAAACAAATACTGTAGATTGCATTCCATTAAATTTCTCGACCTTGAAAAATAGTTTTAGTTATAAAACAATTTTTAGTTAAGGATTAACTTACTAGAGCGTTGAGATTCTAAAAACTATAACAAATAGTACGCTGCAAGCCAGTGTCATCGATCTTTTTAAAACATACGAACAAAAAAAAAATTAAATACCCAACAAACCTAAACATGCTATCAGGATTTTATGCGCTGCTGGTCTTTAAATCCAATTTTAGAAAACACTATTTCAGAAACGTGCCTCATAAACGACAACCTATCAAAATTCATCAAACGTAAATTGATCATTTCTAGGTAATTTAATTACATAGTTGAACGATGTGCCACATTTGATCTATACATTATCTTAATTAGCTTATCTACAAGTTAAACGCATAATCACTTTTTTTCGTTTTTACGACTATACAAACAGAACTAATTGGAAGCCATTTTTTGACAATACTAAGATACTTTAATGAAAACTATCTTTTTGCTAAATTAATGAAGAATTTTTTTTGTGCCAGTTTCTTTTATTTTTTGCAAAACATAGATCGTAGAAGACGGATTATTGAGGATTAATGCTAAACGAAGTCGATTTTCTACTGCTAAAGCATTAAGAAATGACCTCCAGATTGCAAGTGGAGATACCGTTCGAAGAAGGTTAGCTGATGCTGGTCTAAAACTGTACCGACATGCTACTAGCCCAGTCTTAATGGTTGCCCACCGAAAAACTCGATTAGAATAAACGCACTCCCATTGGGAAATTGAAAACTGGAGGCATGTTTTGTTTACGAATCAATCCAGGTTCTGCCTTTCAACTAATGACGGTCGTGATAGAGTCTAGAGAAGACAAGGTGAACGATTTGCACAGTGTGCCATACGAGAAGAGGAAACGTTTGGTGGTGCATCAGTTATGGTGTGAGGTAGCATAACTCTTGACGACCATACAAACATTCACGGCATAAATAGATGTGATAGTTCCAATCGTTGAACCAATTAGTGCTCGACATGGTCTAGGATTTGTGTTCATGCATGATAATGCTCGACCACACATCGCTAACATCGTAAGGCAAGAGCGGGTTGCCACCAATATCAATGTTTTAGTGCAGCCAGAGAGAAGCCCAGATCTTAACCCCATTGAACATCTCTGGGACAATTTCGGGGGACAGATCAAGGCTCTGGAACATCCTCCTAGTGTTAACAGCTGGTCAGACATTGTAACACAAACATTATTTGATACTGCAAGATGCATGTTAATACAATCAGGTCTGAAATTAGATTTTTGAGCAGAAGCCATTATGATAGCTTGTTATATTAGAAACGGTTGCCCAACAGGTGCAAATGAAGGAGTTGCACCTATAGCAAGGTGGAAAAATGGAGTGAATAACATTGATCATTTGCGTGTCTTCGGTCGTAAGGCATGGGCGGCAAATAAATTTCGACTTAGTAAGTTATCTTCTAAGGGAATGTCATGTATATTTATAGGATATGACGAGAATGCTAAAGCATATCGATTTTACGATGATGTCAAAGATAAATTTTTTATAAGTAGAGATGTTAAATTTGCAGAAGACGTTTTTCCTATGAGACAGCAAGATGACGCAAGACTGCTAAATTGGAAATTAACACGAAACATCGTAATAGACGGAACCAAAGAAGTATCCATCCCAATTCCAACAGAAGAAGGGTTAGATTTTTTAGGAAATCAAAACCACAAAAAGGATGATTTAAACATTAGTCAACAAATCGAAAACGAAGAAGAAAATAAAGAAAACGTAAAGGAAGTTGACATTTCTAAAAAAACTAAAAGTGGACGGACGATAAGAAATCCAATTTGGCCGAAACCTATCTAACATTACAGAACGAACGTGGTGATCCCAAGAATATGCATATGGCAATGCAAGATAAAAACAGAGAAATATGGAAAAATGTGGTGCAAGAAGAATTCGAAAATTTGTTAAGAAATGAAACCTGGAAATTTGTAACGAAGAAAAAGACGATAAGACCAATCAAGAAAAAATGGATATTTAAGACGAAGAGAGATGAAAATGGCGATGTAATAGCACATAGAGCGAGAGTTGTTGCATTAGGTAATACTCAAAGACCTGGAATAGATTTTGACCACACGTATTCTCCAGTAGTACAGAAGAAAACTATGAGAATGCTATTCGCATTAGCAACTGAACTAGACTGGGATATACATCATTTGGACAACAAAGCAGCCTATTTATCAGCAAATTTGGAAGAAGACATATACATAGACATTCCGGAAGGATATGATGAGGTATTGAACACTCTACGAACAAAGATTGATAGTTTACCCACGAAGTACGATGTCAAAAGGAACAATCTGGTATGTAAACTGAATAAAAGCATGTATAGTTTGCATCAGTCTAGTATCATGTGGAACAAGACATTGGACAATTTCATTACATCGGAACATTACATTCGTTCAATAACCGATCCATGTGTATAATATAACAAAGAAACTGGTATTATTATAACTACATATGTCGACGATATTCTAATTTTTGGAAAATTAGAACATATAGAAAATTTCAAGAAAACAATCAAGAACAGATTTGAAGTAAAAGACCTAGGAGAAGTAAAACTTATTCTATCCAGAAAAGTAACTAGGGAGGATGGGACAATAAAGTTAAATCAACTATATGTAAACGAACTATTCAAAAAAACTAACGTGCAAGATTCAAAAGGGGCCAAAACACCATTGCCTTTAGGTGTGAAATACGATGAGTGCAATAAAAGCCTCAATGAAGATCAAAAGAAGTTGTATCAGAAAATCATTATATAGTATTCTTTATCTGGCAGTAGCTACGAGACCCGATTTAGCGTTTGCATCAACATTTATATCGCAATTTAATCAAGATCCAAAACAACGGCGTTGGACTAGTGTGAAACATATTGAGATACTTAAATGCCACCAAAAACTGTAGCTTAGAGTATAGGAAAGGGAACTAACAGCCGATAGCATTTTTGGATGCTGATTGGGCATCAAATCAACTGGATCGAAAATCATTTAGTGGGTACGTGTTTGTTCTAGCAAGCGGAGCTATAACATGGAAAAGTCAAAAACAAAGAAGTACGTCATTGAACACAGCTGAAGCAGAACTAATAGCACTGACAGAAACCGCGAAAGAATATATTTTTTACAGAAAACTCGCAACAGAAATACAACAACAAGAGTTATTTAAAAAAGGTTTTTGTATAAAAATTGACAATCAGGCGCTATCAAACTTGCTGAGAATAAGATGTCAGAAAGATCGAAGCACATTGATCTTCGACATTTCTTTATTAGGGACATGACAGAAACGGGTGAAATACAGGTGGAGTATATTCCATCAAAGACAACCTAGCCGATTCATTCACCAAAACCTTAAGAGGAGTCAAAATGCAGGAACATTTAAAGAAGATGGGAATCCTGGATTCGGTGGGGGTGTTAAGAGTTGGTCGGACATTGTAACACAAACCTTGTTTTTTGTGTTTGTTTTTTTTTATTGTAACTAAGTCACCTTCAGACTATGTTTATTGATTATGTTTTAAAGACATGTAAAAAATAGATGTAAAACATTAAGTTTTTTGCAATACACTTATAATATTGATATTAAAAACGTGTTTATTCTCTCAAAAAACCATTAAACCTAACACCTAGTACATAACAAGAGCTGTCAATAAAATTTCAAAAAGTTTAGGCAGCAGTTCTTTAAGAGAAGATTGCTTCGTCAATTCGAAGTATGCCAGAAAGAACGAGGACTTGCACAAGAGCAAGAGGTGGTCAGACTCGTTACTAACTTGTTTTTTTTTAATGTTTATTCACTTATTCGTCAATGTGATGGTTCTCTGTTTACTGTAAATTGTTTAAATGACTTTATGAATTAGTGAAATATACACGACCGGTCACCCGAAGACGTTGCTCAACAGCAGCAAACGTTGGCTGACTTGGCATTCGACGATTTGGACATCTTTCAGAATACACCCTTAACAGATTCTCGAGTATTTCCTTCACATAATCCAAATGCCAATAGCATTTCGGTACATTCTGCATTGGTGTATTGTAAGGCCATGATAAATCATGTAAAGTTAAGCTTTCTAAATTATGATTAGAGCATTTAAGAAACTTTTGAACACAATGACAATTCAGGTATTTTAGATTTGACACTATTATTATTTAGTCATTGGAAATTCACAGACGACTGGATTACTCTTTGCTTTTTTCGAACGCACGACCATAAGCACTTTTTTTTTCGTTTTTCTCGAAAACGAATAAAAATAAGAAAATTTTCTAAGAGACATAATTTGATCGCTTTTGAATACTCTATCGAATAAATATTATTTCGTGTCTCTACTACAGACAACAAAAAAATTATGTTAATTTTCATAACGGTCATGCGTGTTTCATTCACTTCCGGTATTAGTATTTTCTTGAAATTTTCTCAAAACATTCGTCCAATAATACTAACTGACCATGCGAAATCTTATTAAAATCGCATAAGCCGGTTTGAATTTATAATAAAGAAACGATTTCAAAATTTTAACTTCAAGGTCGCATAGCGCCCTCACTAAGCGACTTACATTACTTAAATCGGCTTATTTTGGTCTAAGAAATATGTGGTAGGAGTGTGTAAAGACCTTGTATAATCACAAACTTGGTTAAATCTTCTTTCCTTTCATTTAATTTTTTTATGTTTATATTTATATTTCATCTATTATGTTAGTTTTGCAGGGAAGTTTATATAATTTAAAAATTTTAGAAACAAAGTTGCGAAATTCTTTAAAAATAAGGAGCTAACTGTGCATTAGGACCAAAATAAATCCGATCAGTTATCCAAAAAAAAAAATTACAAACAACGTTAATAATGATAATATTTAAGTCTACATTATAATATAGTAAACCTAATATTTATTTTATTATATTAGATTCAAAGTTCAGCGATCCCCAGCTGTTTATTTACTTTACCATTTAGTATACGATATTTCTTTTAAAATATCCTATCAGCGTAAAATTTAAAGATTATAATACTATGTCTAGATCTATCTTCATATTCACGTATGCGAACCACCTTGAATCATTTCATTCATTTTGCGAAGATTAACGAACCTCTTTGAACTTTTAAGCTTCGAATTTGATGTATTCATGTGAAAATAGTGCTTATGATAATGATACCTTAAAATAACCTTGGAACAACTGTTTTATACTCAATAATCCCAAATCTATTATTGAGTTAAATAAATATTATAATTGATTATCAAATATTTACGATAACGTGCAAATTACTACAAACTTAGATTTAAGAAAACAGAAAATTACGACAGAGGTCGTGCACAAAACAATTAATTACAGTATAGTATAGAGATATCTATATCCAATTCTGGGCACGTTTCCGAATGACAAGAAAATATTTATTTTATGGCTCATTACTTGCTATTATTAATAATAAAATAATTAAT
Organism: Popillia japonica; assembly: GCA_004785975.1. Classification (NCBI taxonomy): domain Eukaryota; kingdom Metazoa; phylum Arthropoda; class Insecta; order Coleoptera; family Scarabaeidae; genus Popillia; species Popillia japonica. Next base: position 17,981 of record SMLS01067250.1, read on the forward strand.
TACGATATTACGAAGAAGTTATCGTAAAGTTTTATTACGCTGTTTTTTTTGCTATTTGAAATTTGTTTATGGCCAGCTAATTCTCAGACCTTGCTATTCTCTTTATGGACTATCTTATTACCATTTGACGTTAACCGCAAGTGTATTGTCATTTCGTTAATTTTTCATAATAAAACAAATCGAAGATTACTATTGAGATTATGCGCATTCATTAAATTAATGTCTACATAGATTAATGCGAAAAAAGATTATCTTCTAGAATAGAAAGATTGATACAAGTTTTTAGAATCCCTATTTTAAATATGTTCGAATTAATTGCCATTTGCAATAATTCACTTAACCATTCTCTCCTTCCATAGTTTAAAAGCGTTCAACCAGGTGTCTCTAGGATACCGTCAAAAAAAACATTTAACGGCGATGTCAAACTCTTCTTCTGGCCCACTCTATGTTTGGATCGGTGGTGGTTTCGCAGAGGCCAGCGTGATCTCGGCCACACTCTGCGAACGGACGGTGGTGCTTCTGTAGAGCCCAACTAATCGGCCCACTCTTCAGAATACTCGGGGCTATATGGGGCCAACAAAATTTCGGCTCACCCAACGGTCAGGATGTGCTGGCCAACTAAATCGGCTCCGGCAATCAGGAAGGAAAGAGAAGAGAGCTGGCAAGTAAGTGAAATTTAACATCAAAACCCGGCCTTTATATATCATGGCCAGTACTTTTTTGTGGCATGACATCATGAGCAAAACATGATTAAAATATACACAGCACATCAAAACTGGACATATACAGGTGAGATCAAAACTATTTAGATATATTTATGCTAGTTCAAGAAAACAATTTTAAAATAAATAAAAATGAGTAAAAATAAACGGAAATAACTTCTAACAATAATTGTTTATCTTGCTGCGAACGGAGTTTGTTACATGCTAAGTATGCAATAAAATAATCGATAATCTGGATACTCTTGTACATGAAAACTTCTCAAATTGGAGACAATGTTTGAAATCCAAATCGCAGCGCCAACTCCAACGTTAACGCCAAAGACACCTGTCTGGAAAGATGCGCCCTCTAAATGGAGTTAAATCCTTGAGCTCCTCAGTCACATCTGGAGTAGACTGAATAGAGTTTGCAGAGCCTATGGTAGATGTAAGGAGTCTTCAAAGAGGAAATAAATCAATTCCCCCAATGTGATTGCTCTGATGGCAATGAAGCAGGACTAATTGCTCTATTCGTCCATATCCTAGGCCTCACACAGATTTTATAGAACTCTCTTCGGTAGCCGTAAAATAAACATGCATGTAACACGTTTTTTCTCTAAAAAATTGAGTTAAGACTCAGTTTGTTCTTTCGTGGCACTTGTATGTGAAACGTACAGATTACCATAAATTAAATAAATAAAATGAAGAAATAGTGTTAGTCCAAAAGTTAAAAAGCCTTGCTAAAATTTATAACTCGCTACGATAAATTGCTTCTTTATTTTTTGATTTGGTTTTTCATTTCTCTTGGATTCTTCAAGTTGGACAGGTTACTAGTGCTTGTTTATTTAATGCAAACTAACAAATATTCTTAGAGATTACGGATAATAATGAAATAGTGTTATAAAAAGCTATTTTTATGTTTTACAATTTGGACAAAAGTATGTACAGTGTGTTTTACAAAGATGTTTATAACATTTATTACACAATATATTTGTTTAACAGTAACATTTACTTCAACATTATAGAATTTTAGAAAACATGCACCCATTTCCCCCAGAATTCTCAAATAGGGGCAAGCTTATCAGTACGCCTAATTTTTCCAATTCCCACCGCAAATCCTTCGTCCTTCCAGATTTGTACATAATTTCAATTATTGTATTTTCTACAGCATTGTGAAATGTAACTTGAAATGACGACTTAATGTCACCAATGCGGCTACTGGCATTTTTTGTAATTCCTAGTGTTGTAACGTGTTACATTGGGAGTAGAAAAACGATCACATTGCTGCGGTTGTTCCGACTTCCATTCTATTCTTTCACCCATTGAAGAACAACTTTGCACATCTGTACTTAGATGAATATTATCGACGTCACCATCAGAATTGTCACTTTCAGATGCTTTCCTTGTGTGATCTTCAGATTCGGAAATTTCTTCATTACTGCCATATGCTTCAATATACGCTTGTAACGCTTTGTCAGTCAAAGGTCTGTGATGTGCCTTGTTGAATGTAGAGTTGAATACTGAATCATAACTGCATTGATGCCTTTTTTTATAGTCTCAACATCGTTAGCGAGCACAGACTTGTCAGCGCATGCGTGTAGTGAACGATTATGAAAGCATGCATATGATTATAGGCTATAAGAATCTATATATACAATTACGGTAATGATGTCCCTATTTGAGTGGGCTTGAGAGTGAACAACTCGCTGTCCAATTTTTTTTTCAAATTAGAGGTATCGTGTTAATCGGTTAGTATTCTTCATTTTCCGAACAAATATTTTAAAAACAAACGCTTACCCTAATGCAATATCTGTGGTACGAAGCCCAATATGTTCGAATTTTTTTCAGTTTCCTTCTATTGTAATCTATCAATTTGTTAGTTCTATAAAAAAATAAATGAATAAAACTGCGAATCTTCTATGCTTGAATATGGGCGGTAATGTATATCTTTATCAAGTCTGTGTATTATCTTCCAAGTTAGTGGTTTGGGTTGCTTGTAATTCCGTATGCTAACATAAAAATAATGAACCAATTGAATAAGCTTGTATGACAAGATCCAGTCTATTAAGATATTTTTCAATTACAATTTTAAAAAATATGTTGATGTTGGTTAAGAAATTAATTCGTTTTCTTATTTATTGATAGAATATCAATTAGTTGAAAAACTCGTTAGATAATCAATAAACAATAATTATCTAGTTTTTCACTTCTAGCTAAAAAAGTTACAGTTAAATTTCAATGATTTAAATTCAAACCAGATTCCTTCTCAGGTTTATTCGTAGACTAGAATAAGTTATTATCTCTATATATGAGTTAACTTATTGTCGTGATATTTTTTTCCACTTGTAGGTAAATTAAAACACTATAATTGGATTAAAGTTCAAATTTACTCCAGAACCTTTACAGTTTATTAGGTTTTCATTACTACTTCTTCGGTAGAATAAAATTGACATTTAATTTGTGTCAATTAATAAATACATGTATGTTTACAATATCGTGGACAATTTAAGATAATTTTGAAATGTAAATTTATAATCATAAGAATAATGATCCTTACATCAATGTATGTATTTTTTATCAAGCTTTAACAATTCTGTTCAAAGACTAGGGAAAAACGTGGCAAAAAAACCTAGTCAAAAGCTTAATTTGATAAAATTCAAGCGTGATTAAGTAATTAAATTATTATAAATAATATTTAAATTTTCAATATCTGTTCTAAAAGACCGCGTTATTCTCTTTTTTAATGTATATCATTTCGTATATTAATCTGTTTTTATAACTATTTTCTTTTTTTTTAATCTTAACATTTTCAAATCAAAGTTATGTCGTAATTCTTTAGAATGCTTAGACAAAGCAGTTTCCTCGGTTATGTTATGTGTTATATACGTGTATTGATGACTATATATTCGTGTTTTTTTAAGTATTGTCTGGTTTGTAACATTTATCACAGTCTTTGCATTCTGATTTATATACTACACTACTTTGATTTTCTTTTTTAATCATTTAGTTTTTAAATTTGTAAATAACTGTCTCTTATTCTTTGGTGTAAATGTAATGTTTATGTCTAATGTTTATGGTAATTTAGTTTATTTAATGAATCTTGCTCAAGGTCCTCCATTACTAGTTTTGCTATTACAGCAGATAATGGCGAACCCATTGCAGTTTCAAAAATTTATTTGTAAATTTTGTCGTTGTATTGAAAATAAGTAGAATTTAAGTAAGGTTTTGCAGCCAACATGAATTCATTTTTTGGTAAAGGCCGTAGCCGGGTAGGTATGGGTTGCCGCCCCCCGCCGATTTTTGTATGAAAATTAGGGCATATGTTTCACACCCTAAAAGTCGTTTACAGCCAAATTTCCAGCTCTAAATATTGAACGGTCTTTGAGTAAAAAAAAAAAACCTAAATTTCTTTGAAAATTTTTGTTACACGACTGGGTTGTCCAATCGGAATGTACAAAAAAGGAAAATATGCAGGTTTTTGAATGCCACAAAAAAATATTTCAGTTTCCGTTGATCACGTGACCAATTTTTTTTTTAGTTATTATATTTGAATATTTTTCTGACAAAGTAGCCGTTTTGGTACAATTACCAACATTTTTATAAATCTTCTCTTACCATTCACCTACTACCACAATTTTTTTCTAGACTATCGAAATGGTACCTACGCCATAGTCAAAGAAACATTCAGCTATGAGTGCCGCGACAACTTTTAGCGAAGGCATTCTTACATTAGCAGCATTCTATTATCTAATTTTTTGTCGAGAAAACGGAATTTTTGGTTTAACTACCACGCACATCGTCTTTCATGATAGTTGCATCATTTACATTCGCAACATATGGTCGTAGCATATCAACTATGTAACCATCAGTGGTATATGCTAAATGGTTTACATACCGAGAAAATGATTTTCTTTGAAATTCGTAGTTTGAACTTTTTTGGTGACCTGCATATATGCTATCACAAATTAACACGAGCTTGTATGTAGTATTATGCAGTTCTTTTCCAAGAGCCGGAATATGGATTTCTATTTGCGAGTAGAAAGCGCATCTGTGTCAAAAGCCTGAATAACTGATGCTGAGAAGTCGGAAAAAGATTGTTCTCGCTCTAGCTGAAGGAACGATGTTATGTAGTTATTGGAGTTTTCCGTTCAAAGCGTGCATAAAAACAGAATAACAGCTTTTAAGGCAGTACGACTTGAGTCTAATTGATGTCAACAAGCTTGCGGGCTCAGTAATATTCTCCTATGTAAGACCGATATACATAAGTATGGATTAGCTCATCTAAAAATCGTTATTATTATTATTAGCTGATTTATCATCCAAATAAAGGTGCTTATTAATCAGATGATTTGGGCAAAAACGATTTCGGATGGGTATATGATTACGTCTCTTACTGTAAGACTGCAATCTCTCTTCTTGAGGAACTACACAAAACCAACACAACAATATTATTTATATGTGACCACCACAAAATGTTTGGTGATTGTACCAAAACGGCTACTTTGTCGAAAAATATTCAAATACAAAAACTGAAAAAAAGAAATTGATCACGTGATCAACGGAAACCGAAATATGTTTTTTCTGATAGCGGCCAAAAACCTGCATATTTTCATTTTTTGTACATTCCGATCGGAAAGCGCAATCGTGTAATAAAAATTTTCAAACAAATTTTGGTTTTTATTTTTTCACTCGAAGACGGTTCAATATTTTGAGCTTGCAATTTGGCTGTAAGCGACTTTTAGGGGATCAAACATATGCCCTAATGTTCATCCAAAAATCGCTTTTTATCTATACTAGATAAAGCTAAATCTAAAGGTATACTAGTGAATAATGATACTATACATCTAAACTTATTAATTCGTAATTATATGGTACCTACTATTTCTTTACTTAAGAATTTAACAAATCCCCAAGAATTTTTTTGTACCGTTCTACGAATTTCCTACAATATTACTAAGAATTTTAGATAAAAATTTTGATAAATTGTGCGTAGGTGACTGCATACAATTTACTATGGGCTTTAAAGCCCAGCTGTGCAGCGCAGTGCCTAGCGCGCTCGCTTCACAGTCTGGTGGTATCGGGTTCGAATCCGATGCGTTCTTTCTGAATTTGGTTTTCTGTAGTTTCCCAAATTCCACGGCAAATGCGGAAAGATAACATCTTAAGTCGGTCTACAGCCGCAGGCGTAATAATAACTCATGGCCAGCCGATGCCCCCTGTAATTGGCGCAAGCTGTTGGGGGATGCTAAGGCATGAATTATTATTATTATTATAATTATTATTATTATTATAATTATTATTATTATTATTATTATTATTATTATTAAAGGAATATTAGGTTTATGAATACAAGTGAAAAAAAATACCAGGAAAATAAGATAAGTACATAAAAGAACATAGGAATACATACACATACATACTCTATGAGTTAATAAAAACTTAACTATAAACAACAAAAAATTAATTTGCATGGCTGAACTGGACATTCTAGATTATGTAAAAAATCATTATTCTGTTGTTTACATGTAGGCGTAATTCTACTCCTAAGGTTAAGGCTGCACTTAAAGTAAGTAATAATAATAAGTAATAATGCATATACAGAATGGGAATGCGTAATAATACCGATCTAATTACCACAATCTAACCGTTCTTATTTAATTTCTCATAATCTATTTCACTTCTTCAGAAGAAACATAAAATTCAAATCGGTTACCTTCTTAAGGACACAGATTTTGCTGCTCGAACCTGTTTCTGTGTCGATTTTTTAAATTTGGTTAATCAAGTTGAGGATAAATGATCCACTTCTTAAATCGAGATTATTGGCCCTCACTTTCCGTTACTTTTTAAGTTTTTGTTTCCTATCTGATGAATACAGTTTATCGGATATATGTACATACATATGTCATACTGCTATTTATTCATCAATTTGCAGTTGTGTGTTGAAGTTTTTTGGTATAACAATAAAATTAAAAACAACTTACTGTAGATCATCACTGAGGCATATCTAGCTCCAGAAATTTTATTCGAAGATAACCATCAAATTTGATAATTAGTTAATGAAATTATTCTTAGTACAGCATCAATCATTTTTACTCACATAAGTTTCTAGCGGAATCTGACGTAACTTTTAAAATTTTCATAGTAGGTAATACAAAGAGAGAATGTTAACTAAAAAGATTAATTTGATATGCGTTCGATCTTACCAACATAAAAATGCATTCTCACGTGTAATGATATTTTCATGAATATTATTTTCATATTTTATTGTTAAGAATACTAATATCCTGCCTTATACCGCTATTAGTTGACTTTTTCTATTTAATTCGATTTAATTGTTCTTTATTATTCACAAACAAGTAACAATATGCATACATATATGTACATACTTACATATATAGGTACAGAGTAGGTACCTCACATTAACTTTTCCATGAAACTGATGTATGTATGTATGACAATAAATGGACATTTATTTGCTTATTATAGAACATAAAAGGCAAGTTTTAATTTAATGAAGTTTTTCAATTTCATGGTTGTTACAAAACTAAAGAGAAACTAATGACAAATAATATTTCAATTTTTTTCAACAGGTACTTTGCTCTGTGGAGAAAAACATGAGAGTAATTCTCAATGCTACATTTTATCATCTAGCTCATGGTGTACTTGAATTTTTTCTCTAATGATTGATCTTCTATTTTATTATTGTTTTTGGAAGCTGTATTAGGTTTTCACATAATTCAAAATATCTTATCTCCCACTCTAAAAATTCGAATAACAAAGATGGGTCTTGTGGCCACTCATATAAAAGGTCTTTCAATTCTCTTTACGACAACATGAATCAAGAAGCCACTTTTGTAATGGAATGGGCTAAAAACTAAATCGAAAGGAAGAAATATGAGGACGAGTTACAAAAGGAACCAGCAGACATGGAAGAAAACTATATCAAATAGTAAATCAAGAGAGAAATAGCCGTAATGCTAAAGATAAGAAGAGGAACTTAATTTCTACGGAAAAAGTAATTCTAGAAGAATGGATGAATTACTGCATGGTGAAGAAGTGGAAGAACAGAGGTATCTGGCATAGCAACAGGGTGTGGTAGATAGATGAAGAAGAAACACCACCGACTCTAGAGCAGATTAACAAAGAAATACAGATCTTGAAAATTAGTAAAAAGCTAGCAACTGATGGAATAGGTAATTAGGCGGACTTAGTTAGATATGGGAGGAAGAATGTTAGTGAGTGAATATTCAGAAAAGAACTGATGCTTAAACAATGGTCGTTAGCATTAATATGTCTGTTGTATAAAAAAGAAGATAAAAAGGAATGTCAGACTTCTAGCGGTACTTTTTTCTTGAATAGGCAGGAAATAGATGTATTGCAGCATTCAATGGTATACAAGGGAAGAGAGGTATATCAAGGAAACTGAAGATAAAGATGAGTTTTATATGCTTGTGAGATTGAACCCTAAACAAGATGCAGCAAGCAAAGCTAGCAATATGGGAGCACAAAATTTGGAGAAAAACATTTGAAAGGAAGAACTAGGGGGAGATATGGGCGAGAAGCACAAACCAAGAGCTGAATAAACTTTATGGAGAAGCAAATATAGTTGGAGTGGTCAAGGCGCAGACACTGAGATGGGAGGGATATATGAAAAGAATGGTGGAGTTAAGTTTGCCAAAATCGATAACGGAATGGACATTTGAGGGAAAGAGGATGAAAGAACAGCCAAGGGGAAGGTGGTGCTGATATATACTGGGTGAATTTTTTATCTTGAGACAAAGCAATATCGCTAAAACACTGCATCCAATCAAAAATAATTTGTTATAATGTAGGGGGCTCACTGATTGGTGTCGACCTCGAAATATCATCCATTTAATTCATTCAATGGGCGTTTCAACGGATACAAGATAATCTCAATTTTTTCCTTGATCTACTGCAGTTTGTTTAGTAAAATTTTGGTCTTCCAGCACGAGATGATATTACAGGTTATTCTCTATTAAAACTGAGATATTCTTCTTAATAATAATAATAATGTCTTTATTGCCCAACAGAGAAAACTCCAATTACAGGACAAAAACAAATCAAGAGTACAGTGCTAAATTAAGGAAAAAATTTCAATGATAACAACAAAGTACAATTCATTACACAATATATAATAAGCCAAAACCCACAATCCTTAATACTAGACAACAGTGCAACAACACACAAGGGGTGATAGCTAAATTATTTAATAAAAAAAGGATCATCATATAATACATTAGCATTCCTAGCCATATGCGCTAACGGTGCTTTGTACAAAACATTTGTTCTAGCTCTACTTGTAACAAAAGTGTCTGAAGACCTAGTACCGTACTGTGGCACAATAAAATTCACATTTGATAACAATGACGGGGCATCTGTAACGCTTCTTACCAACTTAACCAGAAACAAGCCACTAGCTCCAGTTCTGCGAGTATCCAGAGAGCAGAAGTTGTGTCTCTCAAGAAGACTTTTGTAATCTGTGCCTCGATTAGGATAAGTGTTGTCTATTTTAAACGATAAAAATTTCAAAAATTGATAGGAGATGGCCAAAATTTTTAACAATACCTAAAATTCATGCAGATATAACTTCCTTATCAAACAATCTCGGAGATTTGTTATCCTCTTAGGCGGGTGTGGAAGCCCAGTGGGATACAGATTTCTAAAATTTTCTACCACTGACCTTGCTGACTGCGTTGCTCTGTCAAGGGTATCAGTCAGAGTTGAAATTTCCAGACTTAGTAATGAATTATGAAAAATGTCCAAACGCTTAATTTTGGATTTCATAAGCAAGGTTGGGTCGGAGAAACGTCATGCGCATTCGGAATTTAGTGTTAAGGCATTCCAACAAATCCTGGAGCTAGGAACTTTAAGCAATGCTTAAAGACAAGTTTTGTGTCTAAGGTACCGCACCTTCGACGGAAATAAGACGGGAGGTAGATGACTATACTTCTCCGCAGAGGAACTTGTACTTCTATCTCAATTTTCATGCTAATTTTGAAATTGCAATGACGAATGTCGTGTGTGCTTGTCCTAAGAAGAAACCTTCATAAACTCCTATTCCTAGTCTGGGAATTGAGCGCGCATCCACACGTTTTACGCAGATAGATAAAGATGAATGAAGGTTACCAGGTGAAGGCTCACACCAAAACGTCATTGATAGATACCAGTTTGTTTTCCAGGAATGAAGCCATCTTCTTTGATAAAATCCGTCGAGGGTGATAGAATCACGTTCGAAATTTTGGATAAAAGGCCTACCAGACTGTAATTAAACGTTTGAAGACATCCTTCGACTGAGCGTGGTATTGAATCAATTCACACAATCAGGACATGAATTGTGTGGGCCCAAAATTGTATTGTGTTGTCGTACCTGCTTCGGAGAAGCCTCCACAACGTCGAAAGAAGATTTCGACATATTTTAATATAATTTTAGAATATTTTCCTCATTTGAAGACTTTTCAGAAAATTTTCCCCAGTTCTGAAATTACAGAAAGTTGCATGAAAATTTTTGGGAAATCTTCGGCATTTTGGACGATTTTGACAAAAATATGGTACTTATTGAATAAAACAACAGAACCTCAACGGTGTTGGACCAAAACTTTCTTGACTATTTGCATGGTTGTCCTGCTTGCTTCAGGTAAGCTTCTGACGAAAATGTTGCAACATTTTGGATGTTTTTGATATTTTAAAATACTTTCTACTTTTGAGGACATTTTAGTATATTTTCGTCAATTTTGAAATTGAATATTTTCGAAATATTTGCAGATTTTATCAAAATGTTTTGAGAAATCTGTAGCAGTTTGGGGAAACTTCTGTAATTTTAGATAATCTTGTAGCTTTCAGCACTACTGTATTACTGGAGTATCGATGGCGCAACCAACGGGGATTGGTTGCGCCAAGTTAAACATCGACATCCTTGGAAGGTAAATGTTTGGTGCGGAATAATTGGGAATGAGCTTATTGGCCCATATATTTTATCGATGGAAACTAAAATGCTAAAAAATTTCGACACATTTTGCAGAACGAACTTCCAGTCTTACTTGAAGACCTTCCCTTGAAGACGTCCGACAAACAATGTGGTTCCAAAATGACGTTTGTCCAACACATTATTCAAGAATTTCACAAGAAGTATTAGATCGAGCCTGCAATCGTCGATGGATCGGAAGAGGTGGCCTAGTATCTTGGCCTACGAAATCGCGAGATCTTACTTCCCCTGACTTCCTTCTGTGGGGCCACTTAAAGACTGAAGTTTATACAGTAGTGCCAACCACGAGGGGAAAGATGATTGAGCGAATCATCAAGGATTACACTGGAAATACTTCTCATTTGCGTGCAATCATTCCGATTCCGAATAAATAAATGTATTGAAGTGGAAGGGCACATTTTCAGACTTATTTTCTGAAATGGGTATGTTGAATCGATCATTCATCGCCTAATTTGGCGTTTACAGTACATATATGTAGTTATTTGATATGGCTCGTTTTAAGTGATATTCCTTGTATTGCTATTAACGTTCTCTACTGCAAATCAGTAAATTATTTAGTCACTGTAATATTATGTTAAGAAATTTAAATAAGCGCTATTAAATTTAATGTTATCATACAGCGTCTGACAGTAGGATATTAGTAACCAACATGGTTCAATGTTTATTTTTGTCTCTTGTTCCATATGGGAAAGAACCTGAATGAACAATAAATTATTGAATTGCTGTCATATAAAACGAGTTTCTATAAAAATTTTTGTGGCCTCATAAGCACATACATCTTCTAATAGTTGTATAAAATTTTAATTGCCATCTTCGTTCATATATGAAATATATTCAGTAGATATGTTTTTCTAGTTAATGCACGGTAATTTTACTGTCAGATAAATAAATAGATAGCAAATAATGGATGACTGACGCAAAAGATATGCAAATCAAGAAAAATTATGATTGCCGTTTCCTCGACAATAACATTTGACAATGACCTAACGTTCTGCGATATATTAAATTACATCTAACTTGACATAAATTTTGCGAAATCAAGGAAACTCGTTAAAATGACATTATTTATCTGAATGTAGGCTTAACAAAATAGAGGTTGTCCTCTAGCTAACTGTAAAAAATGTTATAAAAATGTCTTGGAGAATAGCGGTCAAATTCGATTCATTATATAAAAAGACCCTGTTGAATCAATTTATTTTAATTTATTTTCAATCTTAGGTAATAATTTATAGTTTAAAATTTAACTATTGCTGTGAACTGGAATTTCAACACGCCATTTAGGGAAACTATGCATGTACGTCAGTCTATTGAGTATTTGTTGTCATCCAATTTGGATCTCGACTAGAAGATCATAAACCTTCCAATTAATGTACACCATAGTATGCATATACTCATTTTTAGCAACTTTTTTTTGTTATCATAGAAAGAAGACGTCTTTTTGCTAATATAATTTGCTTTTGCTAATAATGTGTTAGTTTGGGTATAGCTGTATAATTTATAGTAGTGGAACACAAATATACTGGATATTATTATACATAAGTGTTAGCCTGACGGAATATAAAACTTTATAGGCTTTGGAAATGTGCTTGTGAAATCTTTGCAAGTCCATTGAACTTGCCAAAAATACACGTGAAAGGGCATACAATTTGAGGATACTAAAACTTCTTTGTGTTGAACAAACTTGTCAAAAATAATGTTGCAGGTATATACGACATTCAAAAAGTATGTATTTTTATCTGTTTACAGCGAATTTCTTCTTAGTATCGATTGTACGTCTGCTGTATTTCTTGAAAATGTGTATCAAGAAGCGTAGGTATATAATTTGAAGAATCGTACACTTTCTAAATTTCCAAAAAAAGTCAACCTAATGCATAATACAAAAATTATCCAAGTTGATCATAATTCCAAGAAATATAAGCGAATAAAAATGTAAATACTGTGAAACGTGTGTATAATATTTGTTTGTTTTAGTTTGCAAACAAATAATTTTTTTAATTTTCAGGCAAAATTTTCTTAGAATTTTTATAATTTGGGAAGTATTGTAAGTTCCCTCTGGATCCGATTGCAAGGCAACTATATTTGCAAAAAAAACGCATTCAGTACTGTCAAATATACATATACAGGGTTTCCACGGCCGAATGAGACATAGGGACATACAATCGGTTTTCGGTAAATATTATCTCCCTAATACTACTTCACCTAAATTTAAATGCTACATATTATAGCTGGGCTAACGATGCTCATTTCCACAACCATAGTACAAAGAAAGACAATTTAGTAAAGCCAGAAAATTATTATTTTTAAATCTATTGCATGTGAATTTCTAATAAGGTTGTTGACATGTGACAGGACTACAAGTGGCCGTGGCGCAATGGTTTACACAACGGCTTGATAACGCAATGCACGGATTGTTTAGGGTTCAATCCCTACATATCAATTTTGTTTTTTTATTTTTTATCTTCAACAACGATGTTTTTTACAATAACAAAAATGATCGCTTTTCAATTAAAAATAAAAAAAAATAAAAATTCATCTCTAGGGATTCGAACTCTAAACAATTCGTGCATTGCGTTATGAAGCCATTGTATCAACTTCTATACCATGGCCGCTTACAGTCCTGTCACATATTATCAGCCTTATTAGCAAATCACATGCAATAGATTTAAAAATAATAATTTTCTGGCTTTATTAAAATGACTATCTTTGTACTATGGTTGAGGAAATGTTCATCGTTAGCCCAGTTATAATATATGGCATTTAAATTTGGCGAAGTAGTATTAGCAAGATAATATTCACCGAAAACCGATTGTATGTATTTCCCTATGTCCCACTTGGCCGTGGAAACCCTATATACATATATATATATATATTTAATTTCTTGAGTGGATATTTCTCTGAAATGGTTCGTTTATTAGTCTAGGTAATGTCTGTCTCGTACCCTGTGTAAATCGACTATATTTACAAGAAATACGCATCTATCTGCATTTGTACAATTTAAGAAAATATAATTTTTACATTTTCTCGCGAATCAGATGGTGGTCTGTGTGATGTCTCCTGGTACCCTGCGTAAGTAATATTTGCAGTAAGTAGACACATGTATAATACTACGATACATTTGTACAAAATCTGCTATGTTAAATTAAAAGAAAATATATTTTTTTAAACTTCAAGTAGAATCTTCTCTGAATTGAAATTTGATGGGTTGGTCTAGGTATAGTCTCTTTACGATAACAAACGAAGTTTAAAATTAACTGTTAACGCAAGTTGCAAAGTCAACGAGTTATCATGACTTAATACATAACCTATTAGAGGAAAGATTTGGCAATAATGCGTACTGACGTATGACGTTACTCGTCTGTTATCGTAAACAGACTATACTGTCCTTTTGGTACCTTTTGCAGGTGATACGAGAGTGGTACTGCGAAATATATTATCCGTACGAAATATGTTTGAGTTAGTTTGTAACGATATATATTTTAATTAATTTTCAAGTTAGATTGAAAGGTAATATAATTTTTATGTAAAATTGTCTTGGAAATTAGATCTGCTGGTTTAGGAAATGCCCCTTTGGTACCCTTTGCAAGTCGACCATATTTGCAAGAAATATGTACCTAGCTATATGGTACTTAGTACATATATTTTTATGACCTTTTTTAACTTATTTTCATAATAGTTTTTCCACTTTTTTAGGTCAATTATAACACTCCAATTCGAACAAAGATCAAATTTATTCCAAAACCTTTACAATATAATCTGGTTTTCGTTACAACTTCAACAATGGAATAAAATTGACATTTATTTCGTGTCAAATTATAAATAAATAACTAGCCATGCCTATCAACAAAATTATCTACAGACAAAGAAATTCAGTGATATTTAAGATATTTTGAAATGTAAATTTATAATCATAATAATAATGCTCCTTATATCAATGTATTTTTTGTTATTATAATTATAAATTTACATTTCAAAATATCCTAAATTGTCCACTATATTGTAAACATAATCCTATATATTACTGAATTTCTTTGCCTGTAGATAATTTTGTTGATAAGCATAGCTAGTTATTTATTTATAATTTGACACGAAATAAATGTCAATTTTATTCCACTAACGAAGTTGTAATAAAAACCAGATTATATTATAAAGGTTTTGGAATAAATTTGATCTGTTCGAATTGGAGTGTTATAATTGACCTAAAAAAGTGGAAAAACTATTAGTAAAATAAGATATATAGTACTGTAAAATACAAGAATTTTTTAAATTTTTATTATATGTATTAATTTGTATGACCTTTTTGTAATTATCTTATGTTGCTGATACTTTTTTCCACTTCCAGGCCAATCATAGCATTTTAAATTCGATTAAAGATCAATTTATTCCAGAACCTTTACAAATTTATTAGGTTTTAGTTACATAACTGCTTCAGTGGAATAAAATTCACATTTAATTTGAGTCAAATTGTAGAAAATACATATTTATATTATTTTATCAATTTTGACAGATGGCGTATGGGAATATTTGACAGTTGTGTCAAAATACAAATGTGAGCTGCAACGGTATGTGATCTGTTGTTTTTTATATTTCTGGCATTTGACATTTGACATGTGCGTGGCAGAGGTGGTACCACATATTTCATTTTTGTATGAAGTTATTGTATTGACATTTTCAAATATATGTATGCATACGATTACTATTTTATAGAAACATTTGTCAAATGAAGTATCTAATTCTAATTTGATTCAATTAAAGATATAAAATACTTTACTACTTTAGAAAATAAAAGTATATGTATTTTTATGACTTTTATGTGCTCAATCTTATGTTGCTGATACTTTTTTCCACTTCAATTCAATCCACGACAATTATAACACGTTTAATTCGATTAAAGATCAATTTATTCAATTAAAACCAATTTCTTCAGTGGAATAAAATTGACATTTAATTCGTGTCAATTAATAATCAACTACCTATCAACAAAATTATCTACAAACAAAGAAATTGCAAGTGTCTTTTATGTACTTACCAATTTGTTTGTATGTTCGTGTTATTATGTATTATGTTAACATTTGAAAAATTGATAAAGTTTTGATTTTCCTTTTCAACGGTAAATTTTAATCTATCCTGCTAGGAATTGAATGTGTGTAGAACATGATCAATTTTATCTAACTGTATGCAACATATGCAATCATCCGCTTGTAAAACTCAACATAACAATTAAGTTTATTTAATGAATCTTGCTCAACATCCCCCATTACTAAATTTGCTATTACAGCAAATTAATCGAATTCAAAGTGTTATAATTGACCTAAAAGTGAAAAAAATAAATCATTAGTGCGAAAGTCACGGAACGCCAAGGAATACCTTGGAATATCTCAGACCATAAAGACTTTCGCAGAGATTTGCTCTAATTTTTTTTACTCAAGATCTTAAGTATTTGAAAGATATAACCTATCCTGCTCGTTGCGAGTTTATTAAATATTTAAACTGCAAAACCCTGAAATTGTTTTCCACAATTAACTCCTTGGCAAAATACTCACTTGAAATATTTTAGCGGAGCTGTTTTCTGTTATTAAGTCATTCATTTTTTTTTTCAACTGTAGCGTTCATATATGTGTATGTAATTGGTTGTCAAAATAATTAAGAATTTCCCGATACACGTCCGTAATAAATCTCCACAGTTTACAAAATATCATTGACAGATTGTAAGCACGCAACTGTTACGCATTTCTTAATCCACTTAAAAAATCATATTTGCAATCTTTTTAATAGCTGTCACGCAAATGTTGATTCTCAATTAAGTCATTAATTCTAAACGTATTTTCTGCAATTATTCTTAAATGCGTTACCTTCCACGTACGCAAATATGGGCTAGGATCATTTTAGAATAAACTGCATGACAATATGTATAATATCTAAAATATAAACGGCAATTATAGACAGGTTTCTGACACATACATTATCTTTTTTTTTTTAGATCTCATACGCAATTTTAATAGTCAGTGTCTAACATTAAATAATAGATTACCTGATTCTGACGTAAATAATAACATTGAGAGGAAATTGAAAGACGAAAAATCTAAATTGAATATTTGCCTCGTATAATGCTACGGTAGCATAGCAGCAATTTCGCCAAATTAGTATTTGTGGCTGGATGATAACCGCTTTCCTAAAGCTACCGCCACGATGAAATGACCGAAACGAAATCATAAACAACTCGTGGATGTGCAAATTAGTTTTGGTAGAGATCGACGAAAAAGATTATTACACATATGCCCTCGTCTGATATGTGTATACAGTGCTGTCGAATAGTAACGAATAAATTCATTATTTCTGAAATTGAAAGTTTTTCGAAAAAATCTTCTGACATGTCGATTTTCTTTTAAACAATAGCACTTTTCGACATACGACCTATATTTATGACGTAATCGTCATTGGAGATATGACATCATTGATAATTTTTTTAAATGGCAACACCCAATTTCGACCATGCCAATCGATAGAGCGTGTCATTCTACGTACACATGGTTAAAAATATGATTATATTAGTGTATGTGGGTTTGTTAAAAAAATGAATAAAAAATAATTACTTATTTTATTTATTATTATTATTTATTTTTCTAAAATTAAATTCTAAAGGGGTGTGAAATCTGGCGATCTGGCTGGCCAGTCAATCGGCCCCCTTCTCCCTATCCAACGTTTGGGGAGACACTTCATCTAAAGAAACACGGACAGGTGCTGCATAATGGGGAGGTGCACCATGATGTTGAAAGAAAATGTCATTTCTCGGAAGATTACGTTCCTCATTTGGATATAGATTTATTATTTCGGGAATAAGGTCGATACGAAGAAACTCCAAATATCTGCCACCAATTAGGTTCACATCAAAGAAATAAGGACGCCGAATTCTTCCTTCGACTATGCCGCACCACATATTCACTTTCTGAGAATATTGAGTGCGATACTCGATCATCCGTCGGGGATTTATTGATGCAAATAAATCTTAATCGTACTGCGGAGCCTAAATATGTGTTTCAGTGCCGATTTACAAGCCAAACAATAGCTCAATTTCAATCACTCACGAGTAATGACACTTGGCAGGAAGTATATGCGGCGAAGGTAGACGGTAGAAGGTGACACGCACTTTCAATTGGCATGGTCGAAATTGGGTGTTGTCATTTAAAAAAATTATCAATGACGTCATATATCGAATGACGATGACGTCACACATATGGGTCGTATGTCAAAAAGTGCCTTTGTTTAAAACAAAATCGACGAGTCAGAGGATTTTTTCGAAAGCACTGTATATGTATATATAGGTATGTATAATTACGTGGAATGACGAGTCGAAAATTATAACGACAGTCATTTAAAAGCATAATTAAATAAATCTTTTTTGATATTGTCTCAGTGCATGCTCAAATTTACGCAAATAATGGCGTGGGATTTAATTAATGCGAAAATTCGTTAAATTTTATGGCAATAACGTGATGCTACAAAAAAAAACTAGATGTTGAAAAATACTGATCAAAAATCTAGCAAAATGCAAAGTGTCACGACAGTGAAAGCGTGTAATCAACGTACATATGTGACGTACATGCATACACAGAGACGTCAATTCAAACACTCCGAAGAGTTTTTGCTATTATTCAAACAAACGTCTTCATTTGCAGTAAATCATGTTGTAGAATGTTTCTGAAATAACAAAAATTATGTTAATTTAATAGCACGACCTATTCGAATTCAATTTCACTCACGTAATGCGTACAATATTGGCTTTGATTTCTCAGTGTCACCAGGAAAATAAGATAGTCAAAGAGCGTTATCAAAGATGACAAGAAAAAGTCTTGAGGCAAAGTTTACTGTTGGGTTAGTTGTAGAACACAATTAAAAACCAACTACCGAAGAGCTTATAGAGATATATTGCATTTTACAACAATGTATTACGTAGAAAGGTTTGTCATAAGAGGAGAAGAAGACAACAGGAAAGAAGCAACCTTTTGACGCAATACGATTAATCGTGAAAACATGGGAGACTATTTGATTGCTTTTGTGTTTGAGGGGATCGAAGCTTTGACTTTGGTTTAAACCCTTCCTTGCAATTAATCGCAAGATGTACATAATTACGACTATTATAATGACTATAAATTGTTTAGTTTCTTTCAATCTTCTGGTGTGCCGCAGGATTTAACTTTAGGCCCTTTAGTCTGTGTTTCGTATATAAACGATATTTTAGAAAATTCGTTCATCCTATCATGTACTTACATAAGCAAGTTTATAGCTCTATAGCAAGTTGGAAAGACGTTCTAAACTAACAGGATAATATCCAATACATTATCGACAATCCATTGAAGAAAGTCCACGTCTTCAATGACCTTGCAGGACTTCCATTCTGCTTCTGCTTCGATGAGCTTTTCTCCGCACTTTAGATTAGATTAGATTAGAATTTTATTTCAAAATTTCTTAGAATTAACGTCTGCTAAACAACATAACAACACTTTAAATATTTATAATAGAACCCTGGATTTGATCATTTTAATTATCCAACATGACTTTGTAGTCTTCCATTGCGACAGTTGCCCAGTGCCCTAGGTTTCCATCCAGCACTTGAATTAACTTTTTCTTGTACTTATTCTGCAGTACCTCCTCCTTTTCCAACTTCCAACACACTCAATACAATATTCGTAAAGCCGACTTTGTAGGATTATATCGTTGCATCTCTGCAGTTGATTGGTCCTTTCTCACTCACCTTAATGACATCGACGTTGCGCTTCATCAATATATACACTCTTATAGACAGATTTGTGCCTCCAAAATTTCAAACTAAGTCCCGTTATCCTCCTTGGTTCACTCCAGCTATTAAGTCTAATTTGAGAGATAAGAAGTACTATCACAAGAAATGAAGCAACACTGGGAATGCTTACTACCATACTGAATTTAAGAAATTAAGGACACTATGCAAAATCTCAAATTGCTGCCAGCTACAATGATTACGTCTCCAACATTGAACACAACATCAAGGACTGCCCATCCAATCTATGGGATTTCCTTAATGCCAAGAAACGATCAACCAGAATTCCTGGGAGACTATGCGTCTCATTGAGGAACGAGTATACTGAGCCCGTCGATATGGTTAATGCTTTCGCCAATACTTTTTCTGCTGTGTATGCACCTACTGCGATGGTGGATCTCCAGAGTCACCAAGGTAGCACCTTGCCATTACATATCTTTCCGGCAACTGAAGAGGAGCTTATACATATAATGTTCAATTGTTCAATTTATTTATCAATGATCTCCTACTTTTTTTCTCCTGTCCTGTTCTTGCCTATACTGATGACATTAAACTGTACAACCAGATTTCCACAGTGCACGATACTACTTCATTTGATTAAAACTTTGTATTACTCTTTCGTTCTTTCCAAACTCGAATATGCTGCCCTAATATGGTATCCTATATACAGTAGTGAATCGTTACAAGTTGATCGTATACACCGCAAATTTTTGAAATTCCTTTCTTATAAATTGGACCGTGTTTATCCTCCTAGATGTGTTCTCTCTGCCGATCTATTGGCGCGTCACAATATGTCTTGCTTAACATCGAGAAGAGATGGGTTGTGTTTAAAATTTTCAAGCAATCTACTTAGCAATACCACCAATCCTTCTTCAACCCTTCCTTGTCCCTCGTATTCCCTCAAGAACTCAGTGCTGTTATCGATTACCGGTAGCTAGAATCAACTGTTTACGAAGAACTCCAATTTCTATTATATGCTCTATTGCCAATAAGTTGTAATATAGTATTTCTACTTACATTTTTTTTTCTTAGTTAAGTGTCATAACTACTGATTTTTTAAACTAGACTTAATTTTTTCTGTTGTTTATATATTTTTTTGTTATTACTTTTTTATGTATGCGCAACTTTTTGTTTTGTTGCCTCACATTGGCATTCATTCAATTTAAATTGTATCTTTTGTTTACTTTTGTCCTGTTTTGGGTTGTACCTGTTTGAACAATAAAGTTATATTATTATTATTATTATTACTATTAGGGGTAGGGGTGGCACCACGGGGCTCTTTCACCGCGACCTTCCAGGTCTATTGTGATCCCGATTAATCCTAGAAGGCGCCCTCTAACTTTACTCTCTTTATAAGACTTAATGTCAGCACATGGACTGGGATTTCTTCTTCCTCCTTGCAGAATCTACAGGTGGCATCTTCCGCTAGATCTATGTTGCACATATTCCTATTTAGTCTACAGTGACTTACTATCATTTTGACAGTTTTCCTGTCTTTATTTAGCAGGTCTCTAGTAAATTCAGGCTGCTGTTCTTCTAGGAACTCTTTTGCCTGTCTTTGCCCAGGTGATCTTTGCCACCATATCGTGGACTTGTTATGTATCCAATCGTTGATGGACCATACGTTCACAATTTTTTCAAGACGGCCAACTCTTAAAAACGTTAATTTTTACCTTCATTATTAGTAAATTGGAATATGCGTCGCAAGCCTGGTCTCCACACTGCATCCATCTTCAGATCTTAATTGAAGAAATACAACGTCGCTTCCTTAACCGCCTACCTTTCAAAACTGATGGAGTGTGTCCGGAACTGGGAATTGACTAGACAGCTCCAGGACTTCGCCGTAACTGTCAAAGTGCCCGTTTCATATGGAAGTTGGTCCATACGGTTTGTTTTCTTAAATTTTGTGGTGCGCGATTTTCCTCTCATTCTTTAACTTCGTTCACTCTTCCTCTTCACCTGCATAAACATTTAGTAGAAACGCTTAAAGCCATTGGCAGCTAAAAAACCAGTCAGTTTCCTAAAAATGTATTTGCCCAGATGAATAGAAAGGAAAAATACGATTTGACACACCTTCATAAGTTAATCCATAAGAATGTTGTGTCAAAACAGAAAATTTAAAGTAATCTTATAGGCACCAACCCACTCTGTTTCAAGCCCAAAACATCAGATTGCCTTTGAAGAAAATGATGCTGAAATTAATGTTGCAAAGAACTCCAGACAGCTTTCAACAAATACAATTTTAGGTCAGGAGCTTGCAACAAAAACTGATAATAAAGATAAGCAAAACAATTCCGAAAGCCTCACAGAATCTGGTTCCAAAAATTTAAATGCCAGCACCAGCTTGGAAAGACACAAATCCATTATGTTTTCAGTAGCTCTAAAACAAAATCATTGGTGGTTTTGTTTGGTCGATCCACACCCCAATTAACAGAAAAGAGCATAATAGATCGAATTTCCATCTGAAGCCTTGGCCAAACAAAATGAAATCGAGCCATTTCCGAAACATATAGTGATTGAGGACGAGGAATGGATCACATACAACATTTTGCAGAAACGATCGTGAGCGGTGAAGTAGCTCAAACGGTGGCCAAACTAGGATTGAAGACCAGAAAGATTCTTCTGTGGATTTGGTAGGAATGAAAAGGAATCAATTATTATGAGTTGCTTTTATCTGGCGAAACACTAAATTTAGACCGTTTGAAGCTAGCTAGCAAAGCCAGACTATACACGTTTATAGCGACTTCCCAGAACTCTTTATTGGGAAGTTTTGATGCATCCACCATATAGTCTGGAATTGGCAAAACTTTCTTAGTGACAAGAAATTGGCATCAAGAGAAGATAATGAAAATTGATTCGGGAAAATATGGACCAAGACTTCTGTGAGAGAGGAATTAGAAAGTTACTTCTAAAATAGCAAGAAATTATAGGGAAAAAAATGGTGCATATTTGACCAAATGAAGCAATGCTAAAACGAACAACGAACAAATGTTTGTTGTCACGTTATAGGAGACGAAATTAAAATATTAGAAACGATATCAGCATAAGAGATTTATGTCGCAAAAAAGGATTCCAGTTGTTGATATGATAAATATGGTACCACCTTGAGGAACCTTGAGGAATTCCCGCACTAATAAAGTCCTCTCCTGATGATACAGATAGTTGGATTATGATGCCTAGCATTTTAAATTCGAATACGTAAATGAGAAATAAATAGATATTTACTACATTCTGTAGTTTCCTTTTTTTTCTGCAGCAATAAATAGATAATATAATCAAATGATCTTTTGACTGATAAAAGTTTTGTAAAATCCACTATTTAAGTAATGAAAATGAACGTAGGAATGATGCTTTTGGGAATTTACAATTAAAATTTATCCATTTAATAAAGTGATTGACAATCAATTTGAACGAATTATTATCTTCTGATGGACAACATAAATGTTGTTCAAAGTAACCTATGTAGTTACATATGTAAATTCTAATTATAGAAAATGCATGTATTAATATACCACGCAGTAAGTACATGATGATTATATTTAATTGTCTAAAAATAGGCAAGTATATATGCAAATTATAACGAATTTTATTAGCGACTTTATTTTTAAACTGATTTTGTGGACTCGCCTACTAATTCTTAATTGACGAGGAACTTGTTAGGATTGTAATTAAACTAAACTCTGGAATTACATTTTTTTCTTGTCAATTATCATAAAACCTTTTAAAAAAAAAATCATTTGAAAATATGTTAGAGGTGCAATATTGCTATCTTCATCCATAATTATGCATTGCAAACAATTATTAAGTAATGCAACATGTAAAACGCTTTTTTGAGGCCAAGGTCTTTAAAACATGTCTCTACATCAGAACTTGCTCCAAGGTATCGATACCCGAAAGATCATCAACCAATCCTTCCACCAATATTCATCAAACCAGACACTAGCATAAATTTCACTAGGAAGACTGTAAAAAATGGTGTTGAGGTCCTTACCAAAGAACCTAATATGCCAGAAAACACAATTTAAAACGTAATACCCTTTCGTAGAAGATTCCACTTTAAGACAGCTAAATAGGTCAACTCTACTGAAGAATTGGAAGATGCAATTAACATCCCAGACTCAAAGTTTGTGGACGTCCTGCGTAAAGTATCAAAAAATCATATTCCACGAGGTTGTACACAAAACTTTATTCCCAGGCTGACAAGTACCCTACCGAGGAGACCTGGGAACTTGCCGCTGGTGGTTGGGCACGGTGGCTGCCTCTCTTCGAGCCTGACGGGACGATGAGGGACAGCCAAGCTAAGGATGGCTCAGCCTTTCTGATTCACCTCACTTTTCTTCAACTAGCCTTGGGTGAGGTACTTTCTCACTTGTTCCACTTCCACTATCACTCTCTTGACCAACGCTTGTTCTCTTCAGATCCAGCCGCTATTAGGTATCGAGGGCTAGGAATCTATGTTCTTCCTTCCTTCTTCTTGTGGGACGTGGTGTTTTTTTCAGCAGGATGGGGCCGCCACAAAAAACACTTAATTGGCCGGTCTGCGGACACAGACGCACCACAACCCAATACCAAGGTGGCACTGCACATGCCGATGGTACGAATGGCTGGGGGGAAACCCAGTCCCATACAGGACTCCGGGTACCTGGCGACTCCCGGACTTAAACAAGCCTTAGCGTGGTAAGGGCGCACTGCCGCGCTAGACAGACTTTTCAACCTAACTCGTGGGAACAAAAATGGATAAAAATAATAAAGTTAGAAAATAGGATGGACAAACAGAAACAGAAAAAGACGAACTGGGTACGAACAAGGACCAATTTGAAAGGAAGCAGGAAGAGGTGCTGGTTTTTGGTAAGAGGAGCTCAGGACCTCTCCCTCAGGACCTACTCCCCCTCCGTCGATAACAAGTCACCGAGATGCAGAAAACGCAGCCGATACAAGGGATAGGGCAGGCGGGAGGAGGGAGGAGGGGGGGGGGGGACAACATGTGGCGGGAGGAGGAACTACAAACTATTTCAGCAATTAGCCTCCAGCGCAAAACGTCGCCTAGAGGAAGGGCAAATTCGCTTCCAGGAGTAAACTTTAGTAGCACGCAGGGCAGCATATTTGACAGTAAGCAAGAGAGAAATAAGACAGCTAAGAGACTACGAGAACAGGAAGCGGAAGACCCAACGCAGTACCTCAGAAAAGAAGTTGAAAGACTACTAAAACCAGTTCGCGTACTGTCAGCAGACGACCGCAAAGAAGCAGAATAGAAAAGGAGGGAAAACAGTAGCTTACTCGGGGAACGCATGACGGAGATGTCTACCAGACGGTACCATGAAGTGCTCTAGGAGAACACAGATAGGGTGGTTACAGTGGGTACACCAGTTATTGCACATCCCGACTGGGAGTCCCACACTGTCATGGGTGCTAGATCCAAGCCCATGACGCTCATAAAGGATTTTCACCTACCAAAAAAAAGGCTGACAAGTAACAGCCATAAAGGATGCATACGAACCTAATACGAAGACACTTTCAGTGGCGAAACAATAACGTGTGGGACAACCTTGATAGCCACGCTTAGCAAAACAAGGGAAAAGAAGTTGATAGAGACTCTAGAAGGAATGGACATGAAATGCCTAACACCTAATCAAGTAGCCTACCAACTTCTCGTAAATTGAAAGCCTACAAAGAAAGGTCAGAAACCACGACTACACCGTAATATCTGCAGCAAAAATAACTATTTTGCATCTCCGTTTGCAACTCTTCACCAATTGCCGAGAGACCTTTAAGGTACCTAAGTTATGGAAAAAATCACAAGTAGTCGCCCTTCTAAACCCAGGGAAAGATTACAACTCTCCAAACAGCTATCGACCAATCTCTTTGCTGTGTTATCTATTTAAACTATATGAAAGACTTATACTAAATCGAATGACCAGTATCGTGGATTCAAATCACATGGGGAATCATCCACCAATCAAGAAAATAAAGCAATTGCGGGCTTTGTCCTTGTCGACCTAATCTCTGTCTATGACGCTGCGTAAACCATCGCAAAAAAGTATAAAGCGTGTTAGCTCTGATTCTATTTAACATCTACACCAACGACCAACCAACATCAAGATACAAAACAGTTTGTATATGCAGATGGCTTGGGCATTACCGCTCAAGGAAGAACCTCTGCAGAAATTAAAGCAAGGTTAGAGAATGCCAAGTTCGTCCAAGGTCAATGCATTCCACCTTCAGACATAACTAGATTTGATAGGTTTCCAACTTACAAAAATAATATTGCGAAAAAACCCCACAGCCAACTGACGTGGTCGAATACTGGGCCAAGAAATTGTAGACTATTACGGACACAAAAAAGTAAAGTAAGTTGAGATCCTATCTTGAAATGAGTAAGTCAGCTTATGACGAAAAGATTAGGTAAGTAAGGCCATCTCCAAAACTTGACTAACTCATTTAAAAATAAGTAAATATTTTCACACGCCAATCGATAATAATAATTCAAATATCAATATTTATTACAAGTTATGAGCAAAACACTCATTAAAGATATGTTTTCCTAGTTAAGAAAAAATGCGGAAGTAATTTTAATAATATATTTCGCGTTTGATAAATTAGACAAAGTTTAAAGACCGATAAAATTTAAATTGAACAAATATTGTTAGAATTTAAAGGCCAATTAGTTGTTTTTACATTATCGTAAAAACACAACAAAAAATAGATAATTTGTAATCTTATAGATAAACTAATTAGAATAATTAATTAAGTGCACAGAAGTAAAACGGTAGATCGTGAAATCGGCAAATGGTCAATTAAAGCTGTACATATAGAGATTTAGATAAGAAGTCATGGATGATTCGGTTATTTATTAGCGATGTTCCTTAAAAAAAAGTGTTCTTCTAAAATTAGATTTAAAAACTAGAAATACACATTAAATTAAAGCGGTATATTTTGTTGAGCAACGGTGGCAATTGGCTGAAGGCACAGCATGAATTAACTTATCAAAGACGTTTATACTTAGCAGGTGATGTATTAGATTTTTGTTAGATATTTCTTCTCTGTCATCCATTCTAAAATTGTGCGCTATTCCAGGAGGAAACTCTAAAGTATTCCGTTGGTTATAATTTTGGAGAATTTGCAAATTGGATTCATCTTATTCCCCTAAGTGAAAATCTGTTGTGATTTAGGTGTAATTCTGACTTTCTTTGCCAAATTTCAGTGGGAACCTATGCGAATGTAGATTTTTTGAGTCTCCGTATATGATCTACTAGGCTTCTAAAGTTGCCTGACCACAAGCCATCTGTACTGCAGTGAAGGAAACCCTAGATAAGCAATCATTAGGATCTTACTAAGAACATTTGTCACATATGTAGTTACCCAACGATAGATTATAGAAGCTTCTATGGAGCTATACTATCGAGCACTTCGTGTGCAGCTCCACTTCAGGTTTCAACCTCCACTAGAGTTTGGGACACCTCTAAATGAAGCGAACTACAGACGTTTTTTGCCAAACTTCCCAAAGCAGACTTCTACACCACAAGGAATTATAGCAAATACGGCAGCACTCGTCCAAATGGGCTACCACAGTAGCTGGCTAGATCCACTTTCAATTAGTTTCCCAGTTTGGAAGTATACTGGAGTTTAGATATAGATTTCGTGTTTTCTTGCAGAATTTCAGAAACAATGTAAAAGAAATTTTATCTCCTCTGTTCAATGTTCATCGCTATACTACCAATCGGATTAAGTAGTTTGTTGGTAATCATGTAAGCAAGATGAATAATAAAAATTCTATCATTGCCACCCCAGTATTTTTCAGATTTAACCATTTTAACCCGCTACAAGTTGCTGGTAGTAAAATTCTTTCCCACCTTGTATCTTACGAAGATGCCAAATAAATATCCAAATTCTCAGCTTCGTCATTCATAAATCAGTTTGCGGACGGCGGCAGCTGCTTCTGCATGGCCGTTTGTACGATATTGAAGTTAAATGCTTCTTGTAGACACTTTACATATTCCAATTGGAAAGAACCACAGTTGGAATAAGCTAGACTCTGCAAAACTACCACCTCAAAATCGCTATACATATTTTGATGACGCAGTACAAACTTGTCCAAACAGTCGATAAAAAAAATTTTGTGTCACTTCAAAAATACCACATAATTGCCAAAACAGTGATGGAGCAATGTTGAGCGTTCCATTCATAAATAAAGTTGTGGCATCCATAAATTTTTTCAGTTTAAAAAAATTCAGGAATTTAATATCTGGCGCAGTCAAGGCCTCCACCAGGCGTTCTGTTCCTAAGCCGGACAACTGGCTTCCTTCGGAGTTGAGAGCCCTGCTAAGACTTAAACGAAGTGCGAGAAAGAGAGCGCAGCTGAGACTGCATCCCGCGGACTTTATGATTGCCAATCATCTGGCATCGAGATGCAGACAAGAACTAACAACGCACAAACAGGAGAAGTGGTGGAGTTCTGTCTCCTCTGTTCTGCCAAACGACAACTCGCTGTGGAAACTGACGAAAGCCCTGAAAAGAAGGGCTGAACCCAGAGAGAAGGGTCCACTTCAGGGCCCAAACGGTCTAGTTCATTCCGCCAAGGATAAGACCGACGTATTCGCCGACCATCTTGAGCGAGTTTTTGCAGGGATCGAGGGCCAGCCTCAGTACGGCCCTTTACACCGTGAGGTTGGCCTCGCGATCGATCGTTTACCTTTTGAGTGTGGTGAGCCCCTCCCCACCGTTGGTCGGGAGGAGGTGTTGAGATATATCAGCGTTCGGAAGAGCGGTAAGGCTCCTGGAGCCGATGGCATCGCCAATACCGCCTTGAAGCGATTGCCAC
>ML218453.1:508-18552 GCA_004785975.1 Popillia japonica
ATCCTCCAAATCTTTGACCAAAAGCTAAAGCCTGGAGCAAACCATCTCCTGCTGAATAATCTCTTCTACAATGCAGAATATCGTTGTTAGAATATACCTGAGCCTCGTCCAGCACATTCCTCCTATGACTCTGGTCATTTCCTAATATTAATATATTTAGAGCACTTAAAAAAACATTCACTATTCCTATTATTTAACGTCTGTGACAAAGGAAGGAGGCTACTGGGGATTATATGTTAGACAAAATTGTTTCAACTATCGAAAACATGACCAATTACCTCATAGGATATAACAATTTAATCAACAAAGATAGCCTTACAATAAAAAATTGATATAGACGTAGATGATACAGAACTATGAATGCGAAAATCTTTGCTGCCCATACAAGTTTTACAGTCAATATTGGAAGACCCAATCAGATTCTTTACAACTAAAATAGTTTAATAAAAGATTTCTTCATTTTTGACAAAGGAGCATTTGGCTCTAAGATGCCTTTAAATTGCAATTTATCAACCTAAAAAGCATCTTTTGAGGAATCTTCTTTCAATTTGGTAGTTAAGACTATGGAGCTGAAGAACATTGAGTCCTAGACTAGTTGATGGACTTTTTCCCACACCAGAAAGCCACAGTATTGCTCAGTATCACCGAAGTCTCACTCTTTAGGTATTAATGACTAAGCAGATAGCTGTTCCAGAAAGAATTTAGCCTTGGCCTAGAAGAAGGTTTGTTATGTGTCAGTTTCCTCTCCTCACTGCGTCCTATTGATCTATTGCGAATAGCTTTAGCTTAACTCTCGCTCTTATATTTGGGACTAATCTCTGACTAAAGGCTAATATCAAGCAATTAATTCTATAGAATTTTCAGACCCCGTAAGAGCCAGCGTCTTAAACCAAAAATGATAAAAATGATTTAATATGGTGATCAAAAACCTGATGACAAATCCAGCCCCTCAAAGTGGAATAATTAGTTTAAAAATTAAAGAAGCTATGCATACTGGCTCGAATGGCTCAACAGAACTAACACTAGCGTATAGCACTTCCATTTGCTAGTCAAAAAGAACTGCAACTACCCAAGCAGATTGTTAATATCATCTTATGGTTTGGAAGGTTGCGATTTGATGTCTAAGCCTTTTGGTAGCTCTCCAGAACAGTAGATTCCATGCTTTTAAAACTCTATAATGAAGACCAGTTAAGGTGCTATCTTCAATCTGTAGCGAATGTAGTTCTGGTGGCCCAAAATTAAGACAAAATGTCACTGTTTTGACTTGTAGGCGGTTCCAGGATGAATGAAGTAATAGGTATAAGAAAATCGAATACCAAACTCGCAACATCCTTAGAATTATTTTCAACAAACTTCCAATTGAAAACATGTTGTCAGCCATGAGTATCTACAACATTTAGATATTATAGCAGATGTTGGGCAGGTTGCTGTTCGAGAAGCTATTTGATTTGACGGAAAGCTTTCTTTTGCGTTTCCAAAATTTAATTCGGAAAAGAAGTCTTGCAATTGGAACCATAGGGCCACCGCCTTCCGCTGCTGAAGAAATCTTTAGTTTAAGTAATATAAAAAGTTGAAAGTCAAAGATCTGGGGATAGTTTCGTAGGATAGGGCGTTAACCATCTTCCTAAACGTTCTGTCTTCTTTATACGTTTTCTGCCTGAATTGTACTTCCAAATTCATCCAAATTTTCAGCTTTATTCTATCCCTTACATCCTCCAAAGGTGGAGGTATTTAGGATAACATAAATATATGACATATCTCGCATTTTTTTGTTAAAATATTAATAATTTCTTTGTTTTGTTTCAGATCAATAGGAATAAATAATCTCCCACCCTGGAAACCTCAACGTCCAAGAATATCAAGAACATCATCACACTGGATCTCCGGGAAATAATGATCCGCGACCCCATCAGCTCGACATCCCCCACAACCCCATCGTACCCCGGATTTTCACCGCATTCGCCGTACATGCGGCGAATATCACCGCCGGGGAGTCCAGCGCCGAAAAAATGCTGTTACGAACACAAGGAGCAGCAGTACCAAACAGAGACATTTCTATGTTGCTGCTATACGTGTCCGACGAAATCTTCGACGTCAATTTTAGCAACTTTAGGTGTGTGCTGTTTAGTGTTAGGTTACACAATAGTCGGGGCTTTCACCTTCATGGCGTTGGAGGGCGGTTTCCACCACGACACAGCGGTGGCGGCGTCCAAAAGTAAACCCCGAACTGAAAATAATGTGATCAGTGATTTGCGTACACAAACCGTGGATAGACTGTGGAGTATTACGGAGAACTTGAATATTTTGTATCGTGAAAATTGGACCAAATTAGCCACCGAAGAGGTGCTGGAGTTTCAAGAGGCTCTGTTTAGGGCGCTGAAGAGCACTGGTAGTGGATACATCGAGAATTCGGCAGATGGGACGATATTTTATCATCACCATACGCACAGATGGAGTTTTAGCTCGTCGTTTTTATATTCGTTGACTTTGATAACTACAATAGGTAAGTCTTTATTACGTATGTATGTACCTACTTTATAATGTGTAGTTTAGGCGGAAACTTTCGTGCTGAGACTGTTAACTGTGACAGTCTGTTAGATATAATTAATTGTCGAAAGTTGAACAAAATACGTCTTAAACTAGTTTAGAAATTCGCCGCGCACCAGCGCTACAATCTCGCACGCTCAACAACCTGTTCTCTTTTTCCTTTTCCTTCTATCTCACCACACCAACAATACCGCTCTAACTTTCCGAACTGCACGCTCCCTTGTTCTTGCGGGAAATACTGGGAACTTCGGAAGAATGGTATTTAAACGATAAATTCCCTTATCTTACGTGCTGGATAGTATCAAAGAGCAAAAATTTCTTCTTTGCGCAAAGAATTCGTCGGTAGAATTTTTAAATACGAACTTCACGTTTCTCTTATTGCTTTACCCTTGTTCTTTTCCGCTTCCTTTTTTTACACATACATAAATACATATGTATACGTATATCAAGGGGTAGTAGTATTTTGCGCTCTCCGCTGAGGTTTCAACGGATGCAACATGCCAGAGGTGCCTGTAAGGAGATCAAAAGGAACATCAAACGAACAAACGAAACTTGATAGGTTCCGTATGGGAAAACGAAATGTATATTCGAGCCGTATTAGTGGCTCCGAGGCGTACGGAATCGTGAAATGTATGCAAATGGAAAAGGAAAGATGTAAATGGAATATTTTTTGTGATAATATCGAGGTTACCAGACGAATAAATTGCCAGTAAAAAGAGGTAGCATAAGTATAATTTCTCTTAACGTCGTAAAAAATGTTATTTTTTGTTGGTGAAATATGTACGTTTGTAATTTGATGAAAGCTCATTCTTCTCGTCGAATTTAAAAACTAATGTTTAGAATCTGCACTTGCAGACAATTCGTGAGAATGTTTTTATCTTTTGTTGTATCCTACTGTGGGGAAAAACCCCCTTTTTGTCAATGGTTTATTACAGTTATTGGATACGAAAACTGCATCGAAAATTATAAACGAACATTTAGTTTCTTTCTTTTATTTATTATTTTTGTATACTTATGTAAAATAACTACCGCTAACGTTAGCGTACATAACAAAAAATTTTTGGCGCCCAACGTGGGGCCGCACTTTGATCAAACCTTAACCGCACATCTTGCTTACAAATCCAAATTCAATAATTATTACCGTATAAACTACAAAATTAATAAATTTATTAATAAATTAATAAATAATAAAATAATAAAAAAGAAAATAGTTATAAAAAAAGATTAATATATGAAATGATATACATAAAAAAAGAAAATAACGCGGTCAATTTTAGAACAGATATAGAAAATTTAAGTATTATTTATAATAATGTAATCACCTAATCACGCCTGAATTTTATAAAATTAAGCTCTTGACTAGGTTTTTTTGCCATGTTTTTCCCTAGTCCTCGAACAGAATTGTTAGAGCTTGACAAAAAAATACATTGATATAAGGAACATTAGTGTTATGATTATAAATTTTACATTTCAAAATATCTTAAATTGTCCAATATATTGTAAACATAATCCTATATATCACTGAATTTCTTTGTCTGTAGATAATTTTGTTGATAGGCATGGCTAGTTATTTATTTATATTTTGACACTAAATAAATGTCAATTTTATTCCACTGAAGAAGTTGTTACGAAAACCAGATTATAAATTTTGTAAAGGTTTTGGAATAAATTTGACTTTTGTTAGAATTGCGTGTTATCATTGACCTAAAAGTGGAAAAACTATCTGGATAATAAGATAAGTTAAAAGGTCATAAAAATACATATAAAAATTAATAACGGGGTCTGCTTCCTTAGACCACAATTTTATATTAGTTTAAATTCTATTAAGAATTAAAAATAAATAATTAATATATATTATAAATTAAAAATAAAGAATGAGAACGTAAAACTCTAAGAGTATAAAAGAGACCTAAAATGGTCTGGATTGTTTTACATACATATGTTCTAAATCAATACAAAAAAGAGATAGATGCGGTGAAGGGAATGGTAAATATTACGTCCTAGGAGGATGCCATGTATGGGGCGCTCGAAAAGAAACGAGACAAAACATCAGTAATCGAAGGAAATTGATGCGTATCATCTGTATACATGTAAATAACTGTAAATGGAGGTAGACTGAATGACTAGAATTAACGGTAAGTTACACATACGAGAATGGCTAGATTTAATCGTTCTATCTCGGTTTGTAGACAATGATCGACAAGAGGTCGAAGCAGACCCCATCGAACACGTAAGAAGGTTTTTGCTAAATTATAATTCTTGAACATTTTTCGAATCGGAACATTATTAGAAAAAATTGTTCATGATATTTTGACAATCAATGATTTTCCTAGTAGTAAGATCGGGTAACGGAACCAATAACAGCAAGATAATCCAAGGCGTCAAATTCAACTGCATTTACCCGTATAGTTTGTGAAAAAGTATAGTTCGTAGAATAATCCGAAAGTATCCCACGAGCAAAGCTACAGAAGAAATCGATTTACTTCAGCATTATAGTGATGCTGGGCTAGCAGTTTGCGGGGTTTATTGGAACTGGAAAGATGAATGAAGCAGGGCATCTTTAGGAATGAGAAAAGTTAGATTCAGCAAGATCTGACGGTTACCAATACTATAATCATGATCTGAGGGAGCCCAATAATAATTTCTACCCCGTCATCATACGACCGTTGATTCAATCATGATACGAGCAGCCATATGCCTTTATGGTGCAATTGATTTGATTGTCCTGGAAGGATGTAGTCAACCGAATATCTTTTAGACATTCGGGAAATCAACCTTTTCAGCAAGATAAGGAGGCAACTCACACAGAAGAGGATGTGCGACAATGGTTTGTGGAGAAGAAAATGAGTGTTCTAGATTTGCCAGCCCTCTTGTTAAAACTCTTTGGGGATGGTTGGTACGAAAAATTTAGACTGAAGGAAAGATTTGGGGTTCAATGTTTAAACACTTTCTAAAGAATCTGATAACATAAGGAGATCGCAAAAAATGTTCAGAAGAACTTTTGTTAGTCGAGCTAAAACAAACAAAAGATCTTATAGTGGAGGGAATAAACTACAATGGAACACCAGACGTAGTACTTCAGAAAAATTATGATACTCGTACTTCAAGCTAATAAAATTACACCCAAAAAAAAGTAACGAATCACTGCAAACTCAGCCAAAACATAGCGCTATATAGTATGAGTTGAACGTTTGGTATTTATGCTTTGAAACAAACTGTCCTCTTTGCCTCATATTTACCATATTTACAATCAGCATTGGATGAATTCCGATTCCAAATTATTTTTCAGATTTTAACCTATTCTGCCTACTTTATATTTTCATTTAAGCATTTTTCACTTAATTTTGCTCTAATTTTATTGGTGTAGCTTGTTTGTGCCATGGAACAGGTGCTATTTTCATTGACTGTTCTCTCTGTGTTATTGGTATGGTTAATTAGCAACTCAATCTTAAGTTTCCCGAACCATTTTACTCCCTGTCGAGTCGCTGCTACTTAAGGCTAACTATACCGGTGTTGCTCTCTTGACCAAAAACTTAACCTTTTTGTAGTTTTGTATTGATAGCTATAACTGCAATTACTAACTTCAATACTTTACTTCTTTTCTTTGGAACTCCAGCACTTAATTCTGAACTTGAATACGCTCCTGGAGAGAAACGCCAGAACTTCTAACCACTAGGCTTCCAAACGTTTTTGCTCTTTTTCATACGACATAACTATATACTAGATCTTGTTTTTTAATAAGAGGAGTGAACTGAATATAGCCCGCCAAAATATAGACTTACGATTGATTTGTTGCCGGTCATGTTTACACTGCCAAAATTTGGTATTTTAGCAACGACATTTTGTGTTTCTACTGCGTTTAAACAAGAAAATCAGTTTTTTTCAACTATTTGCTTGTAAAAATGGATCCACAGCCTAATACAAGTGGACTATCAACATCGCCTACAAGAAAACGTGCTACTTTGGGGCGTGGACATTTGTACAGGAAAAGCAAGTTATACTGAGCATATACAAGAAAATAGTAATCCTACAATAAAGAAAACAGAGATAACACTGCAAATTTCAAACGCTTTAGGTAATTTAACTAATATTCAATAGATGGTGCTCGACCAATTAAAATTAAATTAGTTCGTTGATCTATTTATTATACAGGTAATTGATCGCGAACACAAAAGAAAAATTATCTTTGTATGTCAATATTAGACTGAACACAAAAAAATTGCAAGTTTTCTCGGGATCAGTATTATAAAAATCAGCTCACAAAGGATAAAAAAATTTTAAAGTTGATAGATAGGTAATTAGAACGATCCTCCTTTCTGGTCCTTATGTGACGTTCATTAACTAACCTTAATTCGTCGATACTGGTGATTGAGTGTTTCGGAAATTCAAGTACAGTGGGTTTGCTCGGGTCTGGAATCGGTGTGATGGATCTTTGTCGAGTACCGGTGCTGGGATGTCTTGGAATTTTCTGGATAATAGTTTTGTTTCTCGGAAAACAGGAATTCTATTATTCTATTATTTTTCGAGGTTAAGTTTTATTTAACTTTTTATACGAATCGGAGAAAATTCGAGTGTGGTGACTGCTTCGAAGTTTGGGACGATAATTCTCTTTTCTTTGTT
The DNA here is from genome assembly GCA_004785975.1 of Popillia japonica. Lineage (NCBI taxonomy): Eukaryota > Metazoa > Arthropoda > Insecta > Coleoptera > Scarabaeidae > Popillia > Popillia japonica. The sequence goes on from ML218453.1 coordinate 7,676, forward strand.
GCAAAATCGTTGAACTTTTCTACAAAACTTCACGTTACATTGGTGGAATTGCAATGGAGAAATTGTAAAATGAAGGTGATATTCGTGTTTCCCTTATTTAAGAACCTTTACTGTTAAATTTGGTACATTAAATCTGCTTTTTTCAGGCTCTGTCTTTTCAAGATGCTTTCGCAGCATTTGAGGTAATTTGAGATTTTTTCTGGAAACTGATGCTGGTATCGTGTTGTGGACGTTGTTATCTTCAATTCTAGATCTAACATTCCCTGGAGAGATTGTTTTTCTCAATTTTAGACCTTACGTGAACTGAATATGTTTGTGTCAAATGAAACTTATGATCAACCTCATTCTTTTTGTACATGGATCTTATAATAGGTATGTTATGCTATTAAAGAGTACAATTATGCTTAATTATTACTGATTTGCAGTACTGATCCTTTCTTTTCAAATCGGCAAACAGATTTAAACGTCAATTTTTGATAGATGGTGTCGATTTCCAAATCATTTTACGTTTAATTCAAGAACTTGTTAAGAGAAAATTCTGATAATTAGTCATGGTAGTTGCTTCAACTTTATTTAAATAGAAGATGTAACAAATTTGGAACAATTGTAATCTTTACGATAACCCCTATCCTTTATTATTTTTAAGTATTAACGATGTATTTTAGTTATTAAGATCTTTTCGGTTACTGTGTTGTGATTCCGTTGTATTAAATACATTGCCCTAATGTGATTACATCACAGTATATTTAACAATAGTAATATTATTATTATTAAGAGAAACAGTCGATTAATACGATGAAATGGATACAAATCTTTTCCAGGAGTGTTTCAATAATATTTTGAAGCAATTAGCTGATAATAGTGTTATTGTAGTGGATAATGCATCGTACCGTATCAGAAAAAGGGAAAAATACTAACAACTTAAACCTAAAAAGGGAAATGGAAAAATGGTTACTTCAAAAACAAAACCCTCTCCAAAAATTCCTCCATGGTGCAATTAGAGTTGTTGGAAATAGTAAATCATCACAAAGTAGGTAACAAGGTATAGGCAGTGTATGAAATGGCAAACAGAGTAATAAAATTGTACTTAGATTACCACCTGAGCATTGTGAATTGAATCCTATTGAATTAGTTTGGGCACAAATAAGAAATGAAGTAGCTGCGAAAAATAAGTTTCAAATTAGCTGAAGTAACAGACCGTTGTTACAAATGCAACCTCAGAAATGTGGACAAAATGTGTAGAACATATGAGTAAAGAAGAAGGCAAAATATGCAAGTTAGATGGTTTAATAGATGATGGCATTTATTATTTCGCTTGGAAATGATGACACAAGCGAGAGTGATATGGACAGTGATAGTGATTCTGTTGAGGAACTGTAAAATTATGTCTTTAAAGTATAATACCATTATTGTAGTTTGATGGACCTGTAACAGGCATAGGAATGGTTTCGCTAAACTGAGATATTAAAATATAAATTACCTCAACTCTCCTTGCAAAATATAAGATATTTATTTGAGGTCTATAAACAAAGCGATGCTTATTTATTGTGGGAACGCCCTTGTTTACAAAATTCCTCTATTTTTATAAAATTATGTTCTTGAAGCAGATTATTTCATTCTCAAATATTTCGTAATATAAATAAATAAGGTTCACCAAAACGAAATTGTATATACACCAGTATAATTTTATGCGGATACCTTAAAAACATTTTTCAGATTGTTAACTCGCAGAAATTTATATTAATTCGACAAGATTAGGTATTATTGAAGGTATTCTTTACTAAATATTTGCGCTTTATTCAAATATATCCACGCCAAATACTAAAAAACAACTCCACCGTTATTTGCTCAGCTTTTGCATACTAAATTCACCTGTTTTTTTTTTATTTTCCATCAATAAGCACACACAAGCGAATAGGTAACACATTCTAACTAACCGACCGCCTGATGCTATCTAGTATTAACCTATTTTCCTCGCTTGTTTTCTTTGCGAACTTTTCGTATTAATTAAAACGGACCTCTCTCTGTATGTGTAAGTTTCTCTATTCGGTGGATTAATTTTAATTAACGCCAACTAGACTGACCGGAACCTCTTTGAGCGCTAGGTGTGTGTATGTGTACATTGTACTGTGTGTACACTTACACATACTTCCTCAAAATGTATATATACACGGCAGGAGGGCATCGCGTTTTCGAATTAAACTGGAAAATTGTAGACCCTATCAGAGCCCCGTGCCGGTACCTATATGTGGATGGATATTTGTTTTCGCACAGTACAAAGCCATTTGTTTCCTATGCAAGCGTGGAATAATAATTGATATGGCTTCATACATATTCCATCTGGTCGTCGGTTCAACCTAATTAATTGTTTTAGTTTATTTAGGCCATGCTTCATGATGATGTCAATTTATTATTATATCCTGCATTATAAACAAATACCGGAATAATATTATTCAAAAACAAACAGATATAATTGTTATGGATCATCTGTTTCCATTAAAATCCAATTAATTATGCGTTAAGTAACTAAATTGATGTTTCCGTATTGGCGCATTGATGGACGTTTTTCTGGAATACAGGTTATGAAATTTCCTGAATTGTAATTCTAGAATTATTAGTTCTATTTGTGATATGTCATATAATGTTGCATATCAGCAATAATACCATAAAATAAAGCATTTTCTGCTAGTTTTTGAAGGAAAACTTTCATGATCACTATAGGAACATTGTGAAATTTTTAGTCCCATGTACAAACGTATATTTGCTCTTAATTAACTGTTTGGACGTATAAAGAGTTTGGCATTACAGTAAACCAGTATTGTTGCATTCGTCTAGTGACACTGTGAGGACGTGTTCCGCAAAGATAGGTGCTCCCCTTCTCATTTGCGAACATTAGGTTTGTTGGTACCACCTTTCTTTAGGCCATCCACTCTTGGCCACTGGTCTTCACTTCCGTATTTGTTCTCCTTCTCTACTATCCATGCCGAGCTCTAACTCCTCCACTGCTCTGTTACCTTTTAATATTCTCTAATCTATCTCCACGTCTTCTTGCCCTTTATTGTTAATGATGGTCTCCAAGTATTTAAAGCGCTTGCAAGCTCATATAAGAACTCCCAGGAGGAAAACTTCAGGAGAAAGGCTTTTTGGCAACGAAGGAATTTGGATACATTTATAGCTGCTAGCCTCCATATCCATTGATGTTGTCCATTGGCCAATTTCATCGTTAGAATCTTTGAGTTTGTATCTCTCGATATAAAGAGTTCCCAAAATATTTCTTAAACTTTCTATAACTTGTAGCAAATCTGCCCCGATAAACACCTGTTCATGTTGATTCCTGGATATTGTCCACATGGTGGGATTATTTTGACCAAATAAACATGGACACGCTCAGTAGTCAGCCACAGATTAGGGCCACTACATGAGTCATACATCCCCCCAAACCAACAAGCAATTTGTATGATTTAGATTTAGGTCTGGCTTTTAAACCAGTTTAACTGATTCCGAAAACTGTTTATCTGGTTACAAGCTCGTATTGAGCTGGCCTAGAGAACAAATTTATCTTATTAAAAAATAATTTTGAGATTACCTTAGCTGGTTCCAAAAATAGCTTAACTGGTTTACGTCTAGATTTGAAGCCAGCTTACAATTAGCTGATTTAGTAATGCCACTGATCTGATTACAAGCTTCTTTTGAGCTAGCCTAGAAAGCTGGTTTAGAGAACTGCTAAATGAGGATTTTAAGTTAACTTACGAAGCAGTGCACGAAGTTACCTGTTGATTTAACAACTAGAGCAACTGATTCATAAAGCAGCTTATATAACCGGGAACTGATTTTGCAGGTAGCTTAGCTAGTTTCAAAAGCAGCATAGTGGTTTAGATCTGGATATGAAACCAGGTTATAAACTTCGTAGCTGGCTTAGAAAATAGCTTATATCTAGTTGGGGGTTGGTTTCAAAAGCAATTTAGCTGATTTAGAAATCTGCTTGTTCAGTTTAGAGTGGGATTTAAATTTGGTGAAAGGTAATACCGCCGAAAGACCTCAGAAGATCTCAAATAACGTGCCCATTGACGTGCCTCCGTGACCGTCAAAAAGAAATCCCCTAGTTGCACCCCTTTTCTGTGCAGGAAATAGACCAAGCACTAGGAAAAATGAAACTCCGTAGGGCCCCAGGAGTGGACAATGTCTTCCCTGAGTTTCTGAGGAATCTTGGCCAGACTGCAAGAACTTGGCTGGCCTGTTTCTACAGCAATATTCTGGAGGATGGCAACACCCCAAATAGCTTCAAAAAGTCAAAAATATTAGCCTAATATATAATAGAATATGTCCAACCGTAGACAAGGCAATTATCCCCGAGCAGGCTGGTTTTAGGGACGGACGCAGTTGCTGCGACCAAGTTCTGGCGCTCACGACGTTCATATAGACAGGTTTTCAAAGCGGACTTAAAACCGCCGCCGCTTTTGTGGATCTATCCTGTGCTTATGATACAGTGTGGAGGAAGGGAATGATCTTCAAACTCCATCAAATGATTCCGTGTGCAAAACTTGTATCTCTTATACAAAATATGTTGAGCAATACGTCGAACTAAATGGTAACAAAACTAAGGAGCGCACCATTAAAAACGGACTACCACAGGGCTCAGTTCTCGCGCCTCTCTTGTTCAAATATACACCAACCATATGGCAGAGACTGTATCAAGAAAGTTTATATACGCCGATGATCTTGCACTGGTAACCCAGCACAAGAACTTGAACCAAGGTAGCCAACAACTAACATCTGACTTGGAAAAACTGCACGAATACTACCAAAAGTGGCGACTTCAACCAAACCCATCTAAATCGGAAGTCTGCGCGTTTCGTCTATCTAATCGACTAGCCAAGGAGAACCTAAATATCACCTTCAATGGAAGCCTGCTGAGACATAATCCTAACCCGACATATGTGGGAGTCACCCTCGACAGATCCCTTACTTTTGGAAGGCGCCTAACCAAGGCGGCCCAAAAAATTAAAGCCAGGAACAAACTCATGCATAAACTGGCTGGTACTTCCTGGGGAGCCGGTGCGTACACCCTACGCTCAACTGCCCTCGCTCTTGTTTATTCCACCGCAGAGTATTGCACTCCAGTCTGGTACCAGAGCAGTCACGTTCGAAAAATAGATGTCCAGCTGAACGACACGATGCGTACTATCACTGGTACCCTCAAATCGACACCTACTGTATGGCTACCTCTCTTGTCGCATATCTACCCCCCTGAATTACGGAGATTGGTCTCTGTGAAGCGAGAGTGGAACAAGGCCAACGGAGGGACTCAACGAATACCGATCCAGTATGACTTGAACAACATCCCACCATCAAGGCTTAAGTCAAGACGCCCAATCTGGCTGGACGAAAATATAAGAGCTCCACTCGATGTTCACGTTAAGTGGGAAGGAACTATTGACACTAACCAACATATAATCAATCTGGGTCCTACTGCCGAGCAATGTTTCTGGCAACCATCTTTGGGTTTTGACCTACCAAAGCAACAGTGGTGTCGCCTAAATCGCTTCCGCACTGACCATGGAAGATGCAAAGATATGCAGCACAAATGGAACGCCCTGATCTCCCCTGAGTTTGAATGTGGTGCACCTCGACAAACAATGGTCCATATGCTCAATGGTTGCCCTTGACATCTCTTCCAGGCGGTCTGGATGAACTCAACAAGCTAACACCGGCGGCCTGTGCATGGCTACAACAACCTAGACAAACGTTGTTTAAAGATGATTGTAGATGTTTAAACGTAAAATTATTAAAAGAATAACAAACCCTAAAGAGAATTATGAAAAAAAAAAAAAAATAGGACAAGGAATAGGTTACAAAAAAAACCGCTTACCACATTAGGGGCACTCTGCAGACAATTTCAACCAAAATTAACATAGATCGTCAAATAATACTCGCAGAAATGCCTTAATTAAACACATCATATTAACATTCGAGGAGGTTGAATCCATTAAACTAACGAAAGGTCCCTTAGTAGCACATCAAGAAATACAAACTCCAGGAACGAATTTCGGAACCAAACGAATGGTTAAAAAACGAAACACACAACAACCTAAGATAAGTTCAAGGAATTGAACCAAATCAGATAGGGAAAACTAAAATTAGGAAAGCTGACACATGAAAAACGGAAGGGCATGGCAAATGTCACGACTCAGAAGGATGCTATATAATATAGGGTGCTCGAAATTGGGTTATGTTGGGGAAATACAATAATAAAAACACGAATACCACCTCGCCTGCATCCCTTTTGTTGTTTTAAATTAGCATTTAAAAACTACAAAAGGCACGAACGTAACAAATGACGCATACACCGTACGCAGCAGCAGAAAACTCCTCCACCTAGGTTAATTTCGCCATTTTAACCTGGCCAATTCCACCACCACTACATAGAACCTACACTCCTCTCTACAGCCTACCAATATAAATGCAAATTAACTCAAATAAAATAACAATAACCGCAGCTAATATGGAAACGTGGAAGTATTGTTATTACTATTATTATTATTATTATTATTACGCAATATAATCGAAATACAGAAAGTTTAAACGTCATTATTCAAATTTCCGAAGATCCAGCGGAGGAAAACAGTTCCTCTAATAAAGTCTAAGAACGTCAGAAGTCGCATCTCCACGACTTAATACAAACTTAATTCAATGAAGTCCGGATTGTAAGAAATAACGGGAGGGAATCTAGTTTCGAATGGAGCGTAATGAAGTGTTTCCAGCTGGTAAAGTTTAAATTAAGACGTAAGACATTAAATTAACTACTTCGATGTAGATAAATAGAAATGAATCGGCTAAGTTGATAGAAATAAACTAACTGTACCAAATCATTTTGAGGCCTAACTTCAGTTAATCCTAAGTTAGTTTGTTATTAAACCTATTCTGCAGACAATTCAACCTGTATTACATCAGTTTTAGCATACACGACACTTTTCCTTCCGCTCCATCTTCAATATCAAGTACGGGCACATCCTCTGCTTGGAATATTAAACCCTTTTCGTAGACGTTGACCTCGATAAACTACAAATACCTCCCTACCTAATATGCCATAAGCAAACACTTCGCCGATGATGCCCCGGAATACCCACCGGCCCTCTAGCATCAGAAATCGCAGTTAATCCATCCATTGTATTCGGCAGCATTCTGTTTGCGCGGAGTGTATTCCGGATTTGCTGTTCCGGTTCTGATAAGCCAAACTCCTTTTGTACGTAGCTTAGACGATGTATAAGCAGGAGAGAGAAGGAGATAGCGATGCGGAGAAGGAGAGACAGGTTAAGCATCTTCTTCTTCTTATCGTCGAGTAACTTGTTCAACCGACCGTCTCTGGCAAACGGAGGATGCCGTGGCGAGCAAATCCTACATGTTCAACTGTCATTAATTGAGGACTTTATCGAATAATGTGCCCTGTAATATCGGCTGGGATGTAATAGGAGTTCTGGCAATCTGTTATGTGCTAGATATAAACGGATATCGTGTTTTAGTGTTGAAATTAGATGTTATAAGATCGAGTAAATACTTTAACAAAGTTAATATACATAACCGTCCGTTAAATTAACCACGACCCTTATTTTTTTTTTCCGGATAATCAAGGATCCACATGCGACGAAAGTATCCCGTTATATCGGCCGAAAGATCCCGATGGTGATCTACATACACCTGACCGGCCTTCGGTGAATCGAGGGTGAAAATATCAATTCACCTCCAGCTACGGCGACCGCCCCAAAGGTAATTTAAACTTTAGGTGTGCAAAAAAGTACATCCAAGCTAACCGACGGACGCCTTATGGTGCGTGAAATGATTGCCGGGGCTGCTGGCTTGCCACCGTTGACATTAAAAAAGACCTGGGCTTACCTCGGCAAAGCCAAGCTGGTAGAGAAATATAAAAATGGAACAAGTTGCGAACACGTCCTTTCCTAATGTATAACCGTACGTGTACCGGTTGCTTTTGCTCTTTTACTTCGCATCCCCGTTTTATTTGAACTGTGTGCGTTTCCTCTCTGCGAGAGATGTTACTTGTTTGTGACAAGATTCGGTCTTTAAATGGGGATTGAGATTCGTATTTTGTTTGTTTTTTTTTTGTATTTTCGTGGAATTGTTACTCTGAAATTAATTGAGAATAAATAGGGCATTTATCTGATTAGGATGAGCAAAATATTTTGGAATTTAATTGTGGATTTAGATAAATATTTAGAGTAATCAAGTCCGCCGCCCCACCTCCTTCCTAGACAGTTCCAGTTAAAGATTTTTCCATGTTGTTTTAATCGATAGATCCCAAAATAATTGCAAAAAAACGGTGTAAAAATCCATATTTGACAACAAAACAGAATCTTTTTCTATATTGCTCAAAAAAGTCTGAAAATTTCGAATTAAACCGCTGAATGAAAAACCATTTCGTGTCCATATGGTGCGATTCCCAAAAGAAGAAAGCAAAATTTTGATTTTTCACATTCTCTTTTCAAATATTCAAAGGGCAAAGCAAAATTCTTGGAGGTTGGATATCAAAATTAGAATTACATGGACTAAACCTTACAGCTTCAAATTTGAGCAAAACCGGAGATGGTAGGACGAAATTCGGATTCTGTCATGTGAAAATGTTTGGAAGAACTTTCAAAATCGGGAACAAGCCAGAATTTTTTTAAAATAGTCTATGACTGTTCCCAAAAGTTCGAATTTGAATAAACCAGAAGAATGGCAGGCGATATTTGGTGCTTTTTGTTCAATTATTTCACTAACTATCCATGCTAGAAGGCACTAAATGGAACAACTTGTAACAATCTAGAAAAATTGCAAAGATATCAATTGCAGCAAAACAGTCTTCTACCTCAGCAAAGTTTCAAATTCTGTCTACCCTTTACGCTCCAATTCCAAAAAAAAGCAATACAAGGACGGAAACTGCAGTAACTTATGTGCAACAATCTTAGAATAATCGTTTTCAACTTTTAAAAGTTTGAATTCGAACAAAAGGTGAGGTGCGGGGCGCCAAATTAGGCTTTAGTTCTTTCATGATAGAAGACGCTAAATGGTGCTAGAATATTTATAATAACTATAACAACCTGGTCATAACCTGTGTAACAACCTGGAACAAACCTTAAACATGCTGTAACAGCTTTTAGACGTTCAAATTTGAGCAAAAAATGAATGGTTTGGAGCAAAATTCCGCTTCTCCTAAAAATTTCAGAAAGTATTCATGGTAGAAGTTGCAAAATCTTGCGAAAATATTCAGGATAAGCGTACCAATCCTGGACGATTCTATAATAATAATAATAATAATAATAATAATTCATGCCTTAGCATCCCCCAACAGCTTGCGCCAATTACAGGGGGCATCGGCTGGCCATGAGTTATTATTACGCCTGCGGCTATAGCCCGACTTAAGATGTTATCTTTCCGCATTTGCCGTGGAATTTGGGAAACTACAGAAAACCAAATTCAGAAAGATCGCACCGGATTCGATCCCGGTACACCCAGACTGTGAAGCGAGCGCGCTAGCGACTGCGCTACACAGCCGGTAATAACCTGCTGTCGCTGGGAATGTTTCAAATTTGAGTAAAATCATAAAGTGTGGTGCAAAATTTCGTTTTTACCAATTATTTTACGAACTATCAAAGATGGAACCAGTCTGGTTTAAGGAGAATCTTTGGAATATCCCTAATAATCAGGGATCATCATAAAATGACCTGAAGAAACTCTAGGTTCTTCCTGGTAGAAGAGAGCCCCACTATGAACGATCTTCAGATAGTTATAATAACTTCGAGCACACATATAGTAATCTGGAACAACCCTCAAAGGTTGGGATTTAAGCACAAATGAGGAGTGAGAGGCGAAATCTAATTTTTACCAATTATTTAAGGAAGAAGGGGTGCAGGGGGTATGAAAAATGTCCATAGCAACAATAAAAATCTGAAAAAATAATCTGGAACAAACCTCAAAGTCTGAATTTCAACAAAGAAAAAACATGGGGAAAGAACTCTCAAATGCTTGCATTTGACCAAAGACTTTGGGAATGGAAGGCTAAACTAGGTTTTTCTCAAATATTCAAGAACAATTCATGCTGGAAGAGGACCAACCAAGGAATATTGAAAATAATTAGAACTTGTAAAGTGCCTAGGGTGACCTGTATCAGTTTTCAACATTTCGAACTCCATTGTAAAAGCAGCAAAGCAAAAGAAAAGTGTTGGTTTTATGATTTATTTTCTTAACTATTTAACATGCAAGGAGTCAAACCTTAGAAGAATCGATAGAGTATCTATAGTATGCCCAGAAAATCATAGAATAACGTGAAGGAAAGAAACGAAAGGGAAGTTTGGTTTTTTCCAATTATCTAAGGAAAAGAGAGGCAAAAGAGATCCAACTATGATATAATATTTAGCATAACTATTACAATTTGGAGCAATCATAGAATAGCCTAGAACAACTAGGACAAACATTTGAATTTGAGCATAAGCGAGGAAAATTGAAAGCAAAATTTGGATTTGCTCAATTATTTCGGGAGCTATCGATAGTAGAAGAGCTCCAGCGATTAAAACATGTTCAGAATAACTACATCAATCTGAAACAATCCTATAGTAGCTTCGAACAACTTTCAGAGGTTGGAATTTGAGAATGAATGCAGGATGAGAAGCCAAATTTGGGATTTCCCAATTATTTCAGGAAGCATCTATGGTAGAAAAAATACAACTATGAGGAATGTTGAAAAGAACTGTAGCAATCCTACAATAACCTGGAAGAACTTTTAGAGATTGGAATTGGGGCATAAATAAGGGGTTGCAAGAGAAATTTGGATTTTCTCTATTACTTCGGGTACTATCCATGCTAGAAGAAATCCAGCTATGAAAAAA
>SMLS01067253.1:0-14564 GCA_004785975.1 Popillia japonica
TTTATTTATAGCCCGATTTCTTCCTATTAATTCCTCTATAACATTGGTGTCCGCGATAATTGCCGCTCATGCATCCTAAATTGTTCCATTCTTTCGAAGTTGTTTGTCACATTTTGTTCACTTCTATCTCATCTATGTTGTCTACTTAAACACATCTTGTTAGTGTTTTTCTTCATTCATCATTGGTCCGAATTTTGTTGCCTCTGTTTCCATTTTTATGAACACTTCTTTTATGGTAATAACAATGTTTTCAGCAAGGTTGATGTCATCTGCATATGCTTGCAATAGTTTTGGCCCATCGATTTCAATTTGGGCTGCCCTTATTATCTTTTCCACAATTATGTCATGTCTCCCTATCCTACTCCGTTTTCTATTTTATGTAAAAGGTTCTTGATTATCTACTTGGATCTGCAGCAATTTATAGAAGTTTTGACTGGTAGGATGAGTTTGTTTAGGAGCTACAGCTCTGCCATTGCATTTCACAGTTGGTTTCTTTAATACTGTCGCAGACTTGTCGAAAATAAATCGAGAGATTATTAATAGTTTTATTTAATTCCCACCCCGAGTAGCTGTAGCGAGAGAAGAGCTGGTCTTTATTTCTTTTGCAAGTCGTAATAATTATTAAATACTTAAAACTATTAACTTTTGTGTTACTTAATTAGGATAATAGTTGCCAAAAGAACTGTACAACAAAGTGCCATTATGCAATGGAAACTTTAATATTGGGGATGTACACATTCTACAAGACTATAGTTTTCAGATCAAATTGATAAAGTACTTTATGTCTGGTTAGGAAAATAAGAAGTGGAAACTAAATACACATGATTTTTATGTAATTATTCTCTGTGGCATTATAATTGTTGTTTTGCATTTTCAAATTATAAGTTAACTGCTAGTATTTCGTAAGCGGAAAGATTTACATAAATTTTACGGCAAGCTTTCACATGTCTATGATTAGATTTATTGGTATTGACAGGTACAAACAACTGCGTAGTGGCGCCAAATTTATTAACACAAAAAACTTTCAATTTATCTTGTCAGGTGGAACGAATAATCTCTACTTACGTACAAACTGTATCCTTATATAATTTCAATGTAACAATCTACATGATAATAAAACAGTTCCAGTGTTTTTCATGGTACATTCAATTACCGCGTTCTTTTGTTCTAAGTAATAAACATATCATAAGCTATTAACTTTCCAAATCCTATATTTTATAAACATCTATAGTTAAGCTACGTTTTTTCTTTCGGCAATACTATTATATATAAAAACGTTATAAATAAGCTAACTGTAACCTTTCCTGTGAGCATCATCCTCTATTCACATTATCTGCAACAATCATCTATGCAATTGAACCGTGTGTATATGTGCTATGGTACCTACACCTTGACGGTATTTAATTACAAATCACTCTTCACCCGGTATCAGCCCGTGGGTTGTGTGCGTGTACAGTATAATTAGAATATCTTCGACACGTTCCATTCTTTAAGTATGGCTATTCTTAATTTTTTGATTACGGTGTAATTTACACGCATGAAGTCAGAGCTGAACAGAAAAACGTGAGAAGCAACTTGGTAGATGCACAGGTGAATTTATTTATATGTATATACGCCACCTTCGAAAAGAAAACGTATTTATAAATACAAACAATTAATTCAATTTAACTTAACAAAAGATCAAGAACGTTTTTTTGTGAAACGGCTCCTAAACCCAAGATTAGTTTATGTTCTTACTAAGAAACGCGAAGTATATATATGTATATGTACTTTATTGGTCCATTTTTCACATTGATTATATGACATTTACACATTTATTACCAACAACTGCATAGGTCACCTGCAGTACATCCCATTTGTGTTGTTAATATAATAAAATGACTACGTTATTAAGTTATTTGACAAACGTATTAGTAAAATTAGTTGATTCGGTTGCTTAATCATCATTCTGTAATTCAAAATGTAAAAAAAGCTTGTAATAAAAAAATGTCGCTCTTACTAAGAACTCAATCGCCTGGACTATTTCTTATCGATTATCTTCACTGGCAATGCGATGCAAGCAAACGCTCCTGCTTTAATTAATGTGTACCCTGAAGCGATGAGGTTAATTTCCTCGGCTGTAATTCACACCAGCTCTTTTAATTAATGGCGACAGCACGTCCAAAGTGACCAAAATTGTAGTGTGCTGATATAACTAAATGAACTCTCATTTCACAGCGCCGCTTATACGGTATGTGTTGTGCACTTAATATGTGGTGTATCTAAGAAGCTACTCATGTTTGCAGTAGGTACTTAAATAAACCTTGTAAACAGACAAATATATACATACATATGTAGGATTCCATTTTATGGGCATAGATGATTCAATAACATATTCATCTGCTGGATATGGAAACGTATTTAAATATCTCGTGTTTTTATCTCAAGCTATTTCAACAATCCATTAATATGCAAAGCGTCATTTGAGAATGACAAATTGACGTTGAGTAGATAGGTTTGTGCACTGGCCAAGGCGCATGTGAAGAGAAGTATGCGAAGGTAACAGTAGCAAGTAAAAGTTTCCATTGCTCAATGGAATGGGTAAAAATGTATTAAATTAACTAAAATCATCTTTGTAAAAGGATATATATTGGCTTTTACAAGGATGATTTCTAAATCTAAGAAAAATATAGACTTTTAACTGAAGAAGTGAATATATATAAATATAACCAATAGATATATGGTTAGTTCGATATATACATACAATAGAGACTTCTAAATTAGTTGGCGAAATTAATAAAATCTAAAGAGTATTATGAAGTCACGTCCTTGCAATCGACCGAAAGGTGATTGCATTAAATATATAACCATGTTTGTGATTAATACTAACAATAAAAAATAAAAAAAGAAAAATAGTACAATTAAAAAATAATATTTACTCAAAGTCGAAGCCGAATTCTTGTCTCGCTTTTTCAAAAGTTACTTTTGGAATATTTCTGCACACCGCAATAATTCGTTTGACGGAAATTATTAAAATTTGTTGGTCGAGCCGTATAGACTATTGACTTTAAATGACTCCAAAGAAAGAAGTCAGGGCTTGTCAAATCTGGTGATCAGGGAGGCACTCGATCGTTCTAAGTCTACCAATCCAGTGATCTGCATGTCTTTGGTTAAGGCGGATACGAATATTTGCAGCATACATAATGCGGAGAAGCAACACCCTGCTGGCAGAACAATTGTTGTTCCTCGACTATTTCGTTACCTGCTGCATCAAGTTGATTTTCTACTTCCTCAGTTAGTAGAGTATCGACGATGTTTTCCAACATATTGAAATAAGCATCACCAGTTAGTGTTTCTCTAAAGAAAATGGGCCCAAAAATTGAACCACTTAGTATTCCTGTGTTTTTGAAGTTTCTGGGTATGCCCTCTATTATAATTTTGGGAATCTTAACCACTCCAGTATCTTACATTGTATCTGTACACATGTATAATTAAGAAAAAAGAGCATAGTTGAAAAAAATGTTTCTTACCCAAATATTAGAGGTGGGTCGTATTCAAAAAATTACTTCGTAGAATAACAAAACTATTGATCACGATCACCAAAGACTGAATGAGCTCAACAGAAACAAAATAGTGTCACAGACAATATTGGTTCACGTTGAGGTTTTCCGACTGCTTCCGATGGTTTGATGTTTGCGTTAGTATAGTGCAGTTAACAAACTATCAATGTTTTAAATCTGTAGAAGCTTTGGACATTTCAGTCACACTGAAAAGATACATTTCCTTGGAGTGTATAAATGTGTATTGCGCGTTATAAAAGAAAATTATATTCTTTTTTGCACCTTTTTGCATAACCATTTTCACAAATGGGCAGTACAACAGCAATTCAGGTAAAATGAATACAGTGGCTGCTAATATTACGTACATACAATAGTAACTATACTATAGAACAACTTTAACAATTTAAATTTTAGGAATTTATTTGCTACATAATATGTAATTTCAGTTAAAATCAAAGGGTAACATACATATGTACATATATATGTATATATAACTCAATATTGTGACTTTACTAACAGTAAATAATATTAACTTATAACAGATCAACTTTAGTATTTTCTAACGACGAGCATATCTAACTGTAGACTTGTAATTAAAAGCGGCTGGCACTAATTAATACAAAATAGAAGTCCGTTGTTTACCAATTATCAATCACTGAAAATATGCGGCCTCTTTCACATGAGAAACTCGTATGGCGAGCTTTGAGGTTAAACTTTAGACCTTTCAAACAGTTATGAACAATTAAATTCGATTTTAAGCTCTCAACGATTTCAGAGTTGTTCACTTATGCCGTTTCTGTGTCTTTATCAGCATCGACAGGCCTTCCACAACGTGGTGCACCTTCAACGTTAAAATTGTTGAATCAAAATTTTGCAAACCAGCTTTGGGACTGGCCTACTATCAATACATATCCTCATACACATCAACTGATTATTCTATTATACTACTGGATAAAATCAATCGCACTATTTCACAAGCAAGCCTGTAAATAAATAGATATATGAACCAAAAATTATGTTTTTCAGCAAACACATATATAAAAATATGATCAACGAATTAATCGCAAGTTGAACCCACGCTTACTCAGCCACGCTATGACGCTTTCGCTGGGGCTAAAAGCTTTGTTTCAAAATTATCTTTCTATATTTTGATGCTTCAGTTTATCGGAGTAATTTCGAGTGGCAGTCCGATATTGTCCAGTGTTCCAGCGTTCTTGATATCTACGCTTCATATCTTTCACATCTTGGTGGAAACGCTTGACTTGCTCCTCTTTGGACTTGTCCGTGGAGAAGTAAAGTGGAGGCAGCATTATATGTCTTGGGCCCAGCAAACTTTCCTTCATGATATTCTTTATTCTAAGTATCAACCTAGATGTCATACACACTTTTACAGATAAGATACGATTAGTAGACCTTAGTGTTAGAGTACACCAAGATTCTTTAAAATGCAATCTTCATTACAGTATAAGGTATCAAAACGAATTATAAAAAAAAAACGAGAATATATTAGCTGGTCTTGTGGTAAAATCCTGAATATAAGTAGGAAACTGTAATTTCTATTATGTTTCTATTATGTATTAGATTTCAACATAATGGGGAATAATCGCATTTTTTTAAATGTTTTTTTTTGAAGATATTAAGTAACATAATAATACGTGTATACATTCTTTTTCAAATAAAAGTTATTTTTACAACAACAAAAAAATAATAAAAAATATACTTTCAGAGTTGGCGCTAAAACGAAGTTTTTAATATGGCCGACGCTGTGACGTCATAAGCTTGTAAACCGTTAGATGCGCTTATTTATCTTATACAGAAATCCAGCTGAGTAAGTGTAAATACGGCAAATTATTGGAAAATGGACGTTAAAAGGCCTTATTTTATTGTACCGATATGTACAAATACATCCATAAAAACACCACAAAAAGTGTTTATAAGTGTTCCTAAATAGCCAAAACAAAGGAAGCTGTGGCTAAGGGCTATAAGACGTGACCCTAAGAAAGTGTCTGCAACATCATCCCTTTATTGTTGTGAAGATCACTTCGATGTAAGTCCATATACAATTGCTTTGCACTTTAATGAATTTTTCAATTACAAATGTAATATTTTTTAATGGTCCATTAGGCGTCCAGTGGACCTAAAGCCAATTTTTGATATTTTTATAGGTGACTAATGGAGGGTTAATAATAATGACACACTTTACCTTAAATATATTTATTAAATTATAAAACATGTATTATTCAATAACCTACATCTAAATTTCCTTGGAAACTACTTCTATATGACTACCAAATAACTACTTCCACCTGTTTATATGTACATTTCAATAATATTTAATGTTTATTATTAATATACAATTGATTTTACCTTTATGCTTTAACACCCCTTTCCCTATACGTAAAACAAGGATTAACTTGGAAATATTTGGCAATCACAAAGACATCAACATTTGGTAAATTATCTGATTGAGCTTTCATGAATCGAATATCAACCATTTTTCAGAAATCGTTTATTGTAAAACCCGCTACTTACAGTACGATATAATTTGTATAAATATACAAATAAAGGGAATTAAAACAGTATTAACAGTATAGCAAATACATACAAGCAAAGCAGTTTACTGAATTTGTACGTCACAAATGCGTTGGCCAATAGCGATGCGTTTTAAAATGAGTCATGAATTTTGAATAAATAATGAAAATTGATTATTAATATTTCTTAAACTATACATTTTTTGCAAAAATGATTTTTCAAATATTCATTTATTATTATAATGCTATCTAAAAAATATATAACTAATGAATAATAAAATATACGCGCATCCCCTATTCACAAGGTATATTATGTATGTACATATATTCAAAATATTATGTAATGGCATCGTTTCTTCTCTTTTCCTTTTTTCTTCGAGACTTATAATTTAGTCCACTTTCGGTTACATCTGTATACAGCATACACGCAGATCTTGATACATTTAGTTTGCAATTACTTTTTAACATACATATGTATGAGAAAGTAATTTACTAGTACCAGAATCAATATCAAACGTATGCAAAACGCAGAACGCATGCATAAAGCCCGAATTAATTTGGGATGATTCTGAGAAGGTCTTGCCCCTCAAGGCATCTCGGTGGTACACTCGTAGTTATAAAATACGCCAGATGAACGGGTGTCAAGACTAAAAATAAACCTGATAAATTATACGTGAACGATAGTGATCTACCAATCTTTTCCTTTCTACACTTGTTATTAAGACCATACCCCTAATAAATAGCGTATGTAACAACAAAAGGAACATAATTAGCTGTTAGTGAAAACTATATGTAGAGAATTCTTAAACATTCTTCATAACGTTTACGATAATAAATCAAGATTTGATAAATAGACAAAATTTAAGCACAGAAGTAATTTAATTCACTTGTTTCTTGAAAAAATACATAGAAAAACGATTTAGGATAATAAGGAGCCACACAAATTACAAATTAGTGGCAATAGTATAATACAAAGTCACATAACAACCTAATAACAGTGTTTGTGAGCCATTAAGCAATATACCTGTATGTATGATTTGTTTTACTTAAACTTGCTGTCTCGTATGTCACTATATTTTGAAAATACAATGAATAAATAGTAGAATTCCCAGAGCTTTCAGTTCTTTCTAGTATTCTACCTCGAGTTGAATTGTGAATGATTTGATGAAGGCAATGTTCCAATCTTCCTTTAATTGTTAATTATTGGCGAAACCAGGGACATCATTAGGGGGAGTACGCGATTCTGCAATGTTTTATTGCGTTTTATGTGGTAGTTGGCCGTACTTGATCAAGATAACTAATGCTTGGTTTTAGAAATATAATGGAAACAAAAGTATTCCGCCAACAAAAGTAAACTCTTATGGCACAGAAACGAACAAACCACGGACTTAGTGATGAATTAATGAGTTCAACGATATTCCACGGTGTCTTTCTAAAGGGCTCCAGAAGAATACAATTTTTCAACATGTTGTCGGTAAGAGGTTATCCATCCAAGGCACTTATAAACTAGTTGATATTCAATTTTCATCCGATAAAAGCGTGCAATATGCAAGGTAAAGCTTTAATAGAAGAAGTTGTAATGCCTAACGGAAGGTGATGTGTTGCTCGAATTGAAGACCTCATGGATTGCGAAAAGGAAATTCCGCAACTCGTCACAGAATCCAAACTACTCAGTCTGTGTAATTACATTCAAGAAAAATTCTTCTTTTTGGACTGCTGAGAATTGTCTCGCATGATTTTGCATAATTAGAAATCAATTAAATTGAACTACTGTTTTCGGCAAAGAGTTGGTCCATAGATTGATACAGTGAGTAGTACGAGATTTAATAAAAATGCTGTGTGCTGGTTGTATTCAATTTATAAATCAGGATATATGTAATATAATACCAAGTCTCTAAAGATGTGACATATAAAGCAAATTGGACTTCTTACGTTGCTTACAATAGGGGTATTCGTTTATCTGTTTGGTCACTTTAGGCAAGTTCAGTTTCTTAAGAAACTGATCTGATTGTGTTTTTTTTTAAATAACCAATCTCAACTAATTAAACTAACCTTCCTTTACTCCTCTACTAACCACCCTAAAATTATTTTGACGTATACGGTTTGAATATTGGTCACTTGTACGTTTTTTTTTTATGTTTCTGGTTCGGTGACTTCAGATTTTTTGTTTGTTCCGGTTTGTTCACTTTAACCAAAGTGAACTAACCAAACAGATAAACGAATACACCTAATGCTTAATCACTAATCCGCGCTTATCTGACCTAAAATGCTTTATAGGTCCACCTTTATGTGCAAGTATTCAAGTACTTAAACCGTGCCAGTGTTCATTACAGAAGACAACGAATTTAAAATTGTACTAAAATTTGAAACTATTTACTATTATATTGTTTTTCTTATATTAGCATTACTTCTGGAACGCGTCAGAAAGTATTAAGATGAAGAAGTCAAAAAAGAATAAAAAAGTAACAGTAGAGTGTAAGGAGTACACGAAACTTTATCAAATATACAATGACGACAGACCTTGAGTTATGCATTAAATTCAGAAACATAACTATCAAAAAAGAAGTAATAAATAACACTACGACAACAGATAAGCTTGAATAAAAAAGCCTTGTATTGGATGACCTTTACCGTACACTGTGCAAACTCCGCGAAATAGGAAAAAATGACATGCCTTCAATTTACGCCTTAGTCTACCTACTCTATATAAACATTAACTGTCATAATGTGTACTGCTGTAGATAATCACAAAAAGTACCAGTCTTGCAAAATACAAAAGTGATAGATATTATTATAGGAATTATTTCTGAATTATGATCACAAATTATTCACAATCCAGTTCTACCAATTTACATGAATCTTTTTCTAGCGGATTGTAGGTACATGCTGGGAGTTATATTGCGTCGTAATTAGAGGGGAAGTCCGTATATCGTCTTTGTGCATAGCCGCATAATAATGATACATTTACCAAAAGTGAACGTTAATCTATTATAACGTAAGATAAGTACGTAGAAGCACTATACAGAAGCAGTTAAATCGCGTTATTATTGATAACAACCTCTATCTATTAAGATGTACTTAGTTTGACATGTGGTAGTTTAATGCAATGTACATAGACATATGGCAGTCCGGTAAATGGTTGGCATAAATTTTAGCGATACGATAAGAAATCTTGAAGCAGTAGCTGATACAAACTAACTGTGGCAATTATAATGTTTTGCTTCCACATATTATCCATTGTATATAGTCAAAAATAAATCTGTCGTATATCTTAAGTGGATTATAATCAATACACATTCCACACTGTACAGTTTGTAGTGTAGTATACATTATATTCACTAGCATTATTTATTACTAAATTTGCTACAATTTCATTTCGCTAATTCCAAGTCTTATTTTAAAATAGTTAACTTTGAAATTGTTGTGATGAGTTGGTGGAAAGGACCTACGAATATATGTACATATAGCAACACTTTCATCGCAATAAAACAACTAAATTCGCTTAGATCAAACAAGATGCTAAACTAACACCTAATTTTCACTGAAACCATTATGTATTTGAGATTAGAAACTTAAATGTGTACTATCGACAACATATTAAACGACTCAGACTTCAAGATATGGCCTTACACAGATATTCCAAACATTTAACAAATAGTACTGGGCCATTTTAATTAGAGCCGAATACCTACCAGGTAATCTTCAGGCAAAGAAATTCACAAATAATACATACTGTTACACAGGGTGTCAAAATGAATAGTGTCGGAAAAATAAACCGTATAAAACTAATATCACAAAAAAGGAAAATCCAAACAAATTACGATCATATATTAAAATAATTTTTCCTTTAATAAGTACCAAATTTTGATAAATAAATGTTGTGGAATCCGAGCCTGACACGTGTGTACAAAAAAAAGGGACGCTGCAAAAATTTCTAATAGACATAAACAGACATTTTTTATCAAGTTGAATGATATGTAAATAAATGCGTATGAATGCATTTGTTTACGAAGCAGCTTTGCTGCTCTACGAATTGTACATATGTTCTTTTCACAAATATTCTATTTATATCAAGGTCACACATTTACTACAGATTTTATTCATTACGACCTTTTTTTTCTCGTAGGAATCAGGTGTTTTTGTTTTTTTCATTACAGAAACTTTAAATATTAAAGTAAAACGACATATTGTTACCTAATGATCTGGTAATAAATAATTTACTATTTGAGATCGTGTTCGTAGTTAATAGTTTTTTTTTTCAAGTAATTCGTAATATTGAAGAGGACTGTTTGATGAGAAACTTGACAAAAACTTAGAGTAGTAATGTTCGCAATTACTACCACGAGCTCCGGATGCACGCTTCTATGCGACGGCAAAACTTATAAGCTGAGCCGCTGTGACAACACAGTCTTGCAAAGCCTCGACGTCTAAAATTTACCGTCGACGATCATAAACAAAGATTTTCATTTATCTTCACAGAAAGAAGTCCAACAGATCCAAATCGGGGCTTCGTGCTGATCACAGAATCGTTCCTTATCGGCCAATGTGCAAATGCCTGGTTTAAATATTTTCATACAAGTCGGGCAACATGTACAGGTCTCCCATCGTGCATGAACTACATGCCGTCGGACATGTAGTGGTTTGTCATCCAAGTAATCGGGTAACGTATTTTGCAAGATAATTTAAATGATCTACCGCATTTAATTTTCCGAGATACATGTGACCCAAATAAATAATCGCCCAATATTCCGACCCTTAGATTTATTGATGTCCTATGTTGGGATGAACGCTGATGGATATCTTGCGGGTTTTTATCGGCCCAGTAATAAATACTATGGTAATTCAGCACAGCATTTTTTGTGAAGCAGTATTCAGCGGTAAACAGGATTACGGATCGAAGATTTGGAAGACAAGTTTCTGTTTGACGAAACCATGCGCAACAGGTAACCCGTCGAGGTAAATCATTGTCTGCTAGACGTTGGATTTTCTGTACGTAATACGGGTACAGTAAAAGATTTTATCCGGTTTCTGCGTAGAAATTATGTCCATGTACTCAGTATTCGTATAACTCGTATAACGCCATAATGTAACCATAAGACAACGAATGCTTGTGAATGACTCAACGTTCTGCCTGTGTTGTCTATCCATTTATGCGATGCGCTCGAAGAACAGGGCCGGACTGAGATTGAAAAATATTATTTACTCGTTACTACGTGGACATAAAGTATTCATTTTTCGGAATTTAGGTTTCCATGCCATTAGCTTTAAGCTCTGTTATTTTCATAGACTATTCAGTAAACACCATGTATACACCATGTATACACCATGTATACACAGGGTTACTTTCAAATAGCAATTAAACTTTGCGAATCTGAAAATTCCGTATAAATATGTAAGTGAAAATGAAAGAACGAATTTCTTTGTACCACGTCTAAAATTTTCAAATTCTAGGGCCCAGAATGCAGTTAAAGTCAGACCATTTCTTTGTTTATCCTGCATTTATACAAACATTGCTGATTTTTCAAATTCACGCATATGGAAGTAAAAAATCGATAGAAATTGTTTGATGGTATGAACTGTCAATTGTGTATTGAACAACAAAGAGACATAAACACAAATATTAGAATTTACATAGGAAGAAAACGCCGGCAGTTGAGTGACCTGCAACGTTGTTAATTTTATCAAGTCAGAATTTATTAGTCGACAACTGATCGTTCTATTGTAAACTGTATTTATGAATACCGAATTTTACTTATTTGTTATATATTTATGCCCGGTTTCTGAAACGTCAAGCAGTAGTTATCTGCTCAGTATCTGGCGATTTAACAAAGACAGTTCTTGTTAAATTGCCAGATACAAAACAGATAACTGCTGTTTGACGTTTCAGAAACCGGGCATTACTCTTTTTATAAAATTTGTGGTGGTCGTGAGAAGGACCGATGTAGGAGAAACACGACAAAATATTCACAAAAGGTATTCGAAGTGTCCACCATGAGCCATAATACAGGAATCAATGCGGCGACGAAAGTTATTATGTACGCGCATAAAGTTTGGCATGTCGTCGCGAATAAAATGCGATCTCGCAGATTTTCAGCATTTTCACTATCGAGACGGCGATCATGCACTAAGCTTTTCGTATCCCAACAGAAAAAAGTCTAATGGATTTAGATGTGGATTACGAGCTGGCCACGGAATCTGAATTCCACGTCCAATCCAATGTTGGAACGTTCCGTTTAAGCATGCCTGAACGGTTCTACCACTATGAGTGGGTGCTCCGTCGTGCATAAACCATAATTGCTGTCGTATGTCATCCAAATACTCGGATACTCCGGAGAAACTGCAAATATAAGTCTGCATTTTATCGTTGTGGGAGCACATGTGGTCCAGGTAATTGAACCTCTACCAAACCTGCCCAAACATTGGAGGATGTTGTAACTTGCGAGGAGACTTGTTGTATATCCTGGTGATGTTTGTATGCCCAATACTGAATGTTGTGGCAATTCAAAATACCATCTTTAGTCAATATACCACTATTTTGCCGTTTCTCCATTTATTCAAATCATGTCGGTATTTTCGACATTCGTGTACGCTGCCATTGCAAACACATGCATCCGCAGCTACCGCCAAGTGCACAGTAAACCATACTAAAAATGTAAATCGCAGCGTTCAATGTATACCGACAGTTGCTGATTCTCATATGTTAGATGCGTCAGGACCGGACTCGACAAAAGAAAAATTATTTTCTCATTACTCCGTGCACATAGACCGACAAAATTTTGCATTCAGGATTGACTCGTAGGTATCTTTCGCCCCATTTTAACTTGACGTTATTTAAAAAGAACCCTGTATACTAATAAAATAATATTAAATTTGAAATTATACATATATTTTTTGCAATTATTATTTGACCAATATTTTGAATGAGAAAATGATTACGGATTTATCATAAACAATCTTATTACTTAATTAATTTGGCTAAGGTGTATCTTGTTTCACATCATCATAATTATCTCCAATAAATTCATAATTCCTATCATTTAGATTAGTTTAAATACTCGCTACCGTTTGGCTTGCGACTACACTACTTATTAGAATTGCCTACAGTAAACGGCGTTTTATTGCACTTTGAATCTACTACACTTTAATATGGTATCGATTATACATATCTTGTTTATATGTGTGTTGTTGTGGATTATAATGTTTTCAAGATGTATAAGTTATATTTTATTTATTAAAAAAGTAATCACGATAGTACATCTCATTTGGAGATAAGTCATGCTGAAAGACGACACAAAACATGACTGACAGTAGCGCAGAGAGTTTACTTCTAGGGATACATTACATGATAGCATTGACCTTGATATTGCAAAGGCGCCATATACATATATGTACATATACCGCATGGCATTTCGCGACGATTCAATACAAAAATTTGTGCCAAATTTCTGTATATTTTTAATTCATATAATATTAGTATTAGGTACTTAGTCTTTCGAACAGCAAACTAGAAATGAAAAGGGAATTTTGCAAAATGTATGGCTAAAAATAACTGTGAGAATAAATTGAATATTCGATTATCTCACAGGAATGCAAAAAGATCGGCATAATTACACCTCGTTATATTATTAAACCCTTCGTCCAAAACTCAGCATCATACGTAACGACTGTTAATGGTTGCGTGTAAGTACTTTCCATGCACACGTATACTTTAACAACCTCAAGTTCCTATTATTGGTCTCTCGTCTTTCGTAATATATTCACGCCTTCGTTAAACACGACTCGCGAAATTCAAAAGCCGCTCACCGCATCCATAAAGGAACAATACGCATCGCGAACTATTACGTTCGATTTTTACGCTACACCAGCGGAAAGAAGAGAGTTAATACGTAAAAAAAAACAAAGAAATTCGTTTCGCGCTCGTACATCAATAATTTTCGATCCGGTCCGGACGTTGTCCGATAATAATCAGAATGCACGCTAGAGGTCGACAAGCGCCTTTAATTCAGCACGTACTAAAATCCAAGAGGACGATTTTAGCGAAGCGAGCAGGTGATCTGATAAAATTTTTCGTTTCGTTGGCGTTGAAAGGGCGGGCTCGCAAATCGTAGGTGACTGTTCTTTATTACTCGCGCAAATTATACGCGTTCCGATACTAGAGAATGTTAATTGTATTTTCTCGTTCTTACTGGCGCATGCAACAAATGTCTCAATTAGAAAATTCTTCGAGAATAATTTTGTGCTGGCAATGTGATTAGATAAAGTAGAAGAAAAAATTAGTGCTTTATTAAGCAAGTTCCAAGTATTGATGATTTAATCGAATTGTTACAGAATTATCTAAGATCGCACTTTATAAGCAGAATTCTACGGAAACCATACATTGTTATCAATTGCGTGATGCTAAGCATATGTATTCCTATCATCAACTCTCATTAATTTTTTATGCTCTTACACTTGCACTTTTTCTTGGAGTGACTTATTTTAAAATTAGTCAAAT
>SMLS01067254.1:0-10779 GCA_004785975.1 Popillia japonica
CTAATGAAGCTATTTATTAAATAATTATGACTGAAGCTATACAGATATAACGTGATATGCCATTTTTTCTTTTTTCTAGAATAACCATATATTTTGAACCAGAAATTGTATATCCAAGTGCGTAGCGTAACAAATTTACTTGCATAATTACACGTACGACTATGTCATACACACGTAAATTACCCACTCTCGTATGCATTTTACCGTTTCTAAATTACACGATTTGGCATTTTTTTCACTTCCATAACGAAATCACATTTCGTACATGTTTAGCAGCGTTCTTGATTCCCCGTTTGGTTCGTATGTGCCGTGCCGCATCGAAGCGGCGATCGCGAACCAGTTTCGCAAATTTCTGCTCTTGCACAACTCGGCCAAGCCAGCGGAAGATACTGAATAAATAAGAAGTAAAGGCGCGTTTAGCGAAGACTAACTCGATTTTGAAATCGTGAAATAAATGCACTTATATAAATTAGCGCTGTGAATTATTCAGTACGGTTTTGATTTGTTCCTGTAGGCGTATTACTTGAACAACAATGTTTGAAGCTAAATACGTTTGGTTCTATCAATATTGTTTTAAATTTTGTACATATAAGTAGGTTGTATTCAATGTGCATTTTCTTCTTGATGAAGTGCATACACACATACATTGAATGCAGTATTAAAACCTTGAATTTTATTTCTTCCAATCTTACTTTATTATCATAATCTTTAATTATGTTAATTAAAAAGTGGCGTGCACCAATTCGCGTTAGTAAAATTTATAAGCTCTTTGCATTATATGTAATGCAACGAACGTAATTTGTATATACATATTATAAGTTTTTCATAGTGAAATAGAGAGAGCAATAAAGGAGAAACTTTTAATTTTAATATTGCACTGGCTCTGTAGTTTGTGTTAACAGGAAGTTTAAACAACGCTGACTGATGATGATTAATTAGCTTAAAGTGAGAAAAATTTTTGATTTAGATCGATCGAAATATTTCTTTTAGGTAAATCGAATGTAGTTGTTAATCGAATGCGTTTGCCTCAGGAATATTACAAAATAATGATTACCCTTATTGCTCACTAACAAATATCCTTACCTAAAGTCAGACTATGTAGTGTACCAAACACCCTCTATGGCAGAATAGATTAGACCTCAATAGATCTTACAATCGATAGTAAGATCTATTGTAAATACCATAAATTCAATTAGTCTCACAATCAGTTTATTCCCAAGCTTTTGAAGGAACTCAGTATCTTCTGGCGGAGACATGGCTCGAGCATCACTTGCTTCAAAATGCTCCTACTCGAGATGATGAAATCTCGGACCATCGCCACACATTCGCATCTTATATAGACCTGGTACTGGAACTGGATTCTTGATGAATCTTCTGGAAAATGCTCTTCAACACCACACTTTTCTATGTCTTGAATCAAATCAGCATTTATTGTTGTTCACCTTCACCAGCTTCTTAAGATGATGCTTCAGAGACCTGTGGCCGGTAAATAAAGCCGAGATTGTGCAGATGTCCCTTTCGTTAAGGTCCAGCATAGATTTTGTTTTAGTGGCTGAGAAAGCAACACAGTTTTTTGATTTTCTTAGTTTTGGAATATTGATCCAGTCTGAAGTATCTTTTTTAGTTTCCTACTGTTGAAGATAAGCCTTAACTTGGCCTTAACTTTTAACCACAAAATGGTTCTCGTCTAATAAATCGGGAGTCCGTGCCATTCCTCAGAAGGCTTTAGACAATCTTACCTCACATCTCCAATATTATCCCACGTCCTTTAAGCTTTCCTGAGCACATTGTTCAATAGCACATAATTCTCTTTGAAAAACGATTGAGCGTGTACCTAATTTTACATACTATATTACTTAACATTAATATTAACACTTTTTCTGTTCTGTTGTAGGCGGAAACCGCATCCATGGATCAAGCGCCATGCGGTTGTGTGGACTCCCAGTCGGGGGGTGCAAAATTGGTATACCTACTAAAACCACATCTGCTCGCTCCCAGTGATCCCAGGACTTTTGCATCATGAGACCGCTGCCCAGTCCCGTGCTCAGGTAGGTGTTAGCCTAAGTCACTTTAGTCATTCTGACCGTTCTCTGCCTTTCTCGTATCTTTTCCTCTTTCCTACCCATGATAGTGTTAGTCATGGAGCTTGTGCCAATTCTCCTTAGAGTAAGTCACGAAGGCCACAAGTGCGTCGGGGAATCACTACAGAAGGTAGTACAGGTAGTAGCCTCCTTCTCGACGAATGCACTCAAATTAGGCCCAAATGTTTTGGATCAACACTGTCCCTATTCCTTCCCCTCGTCCTTTTCCTCGCCTAAGCGCCTCTGCCATATTCTATAGGAATCGGCTCTTGCCTCAGTGCGTAGAGCTCTCCTCTCGCCCTCGCCATTCAACCCTTATGCGTCATGAGGTCCACGAGTATAGTGCCATTCTAACTTTTGCTTTATTTCTTCCACTCTTCCACATCCTTCCTCCTGTAATATTGTGCATACTTCGTCCTGTAATATTGTACATAATATATGCATAGAGGAAGATTTGGTTGTATAGTTTAAGATTTATGCAGAAGACAATACAAAGTTCAGTTAATAAAGCAGGTTGCTCTTCCTTTTCCTAATTCCGCAGTTGTGCGAAAAGTCACAAAACTGTATTTAAATTTGAAGGCAAGTTGGAAGAAGGGACTCAATTTGATCAACAGAGAGCCTGATAACTGCACAAAGAAAATTGTAATAAAATGAATGAAGAAAGGTGGTCGCCCTTCTAAATCAAAACAGTGACCAATATTGGTGAAAATTTTTCTGTACAAGTGTAAATATGAAAACAAAATTATAAAGTTTGTCATAACAAATAAGACAATTTGACTTATTTTATACTTACCTACGTAGGTTACTGTTAGATCTATGCCTATATTTTATGGTGTATTTACTGAATACGTCATTGGATCGAGGCCATATATCGCATCTTGGTCAAGTTTAGAATTTTCCTATTTATAAAATCTAGATGTAATGACTCTACGCTGCAGCAATCAAAATTAAATATCCTAGTGAATGGAACATGGGTTAATACTCCGAAAATAATTCTGTTTCACACGATAACATTTTCACGAGATGGAGTTTTACCTGGTGAGCATAAGTTTGGTTAATGGCACTTCACGGCGTTGCTGTATTGTTCTTTTTATGGTTTGAATAACGTAAGTGCTTAAATATGGATTCAGGCGAATTTGTAAATAGCTGTAAATACGACAACATCCAAAAAACTGAAAGAGATGTTTGCGATGATATAGATGTAAGAAAACAAATCCCATTAAAACGTGATAAAATTATTCCCAAAACCATCGTTAATATTTGCTGATAAAATTACTTTGTTTTAAGTCCTAGCAAAGCCTTGTAACTATAATTATTCACATTAACTTGAGGTTATTGAGGACGAAATTGTTCTGTATTATAGTTAGCGTTTTATATCTAACTGTATGAGGTAACCGTACTAAGTGGACATACTGTGAGTTACAACTCAAAGAGGAGCCTTGATATGCTACACAGACGGAAGGAGTGGGGAAAGGTATTGGGGTCAGTGGCCCTAATTACATCTCACAGTGAGATAGGGATATGAGACGCAACCATCAGTATGGGCCTTCAGGTGGCGTTGAAGATTGTGAGTGCCTACACATACGACTATGGCCAGTTGCACCAATGTATATGGAATTAAAGGAAATTGGAATACAATAATCTCATTACTCTTCAGTAAGTCCGCGGCTACCAAGGGATTAAAGGGAACGTAAAGGCATACTAGCAGCAAAAATGCGTTTTGCTACGATAACCGCAGAGGAATGCATTTTTATCTAGATGGCCCAACTTAGCAAATATGCATCTTGGGCTACTGGCAAGATTTTTAACAGGTGATGCGATCGTAAAATACGATGTACACAAACTCGGAAAAGTTGAAGATCACCAAAATCCTAACTAACTAACTTCTAACATTAGTTGAAGATGAAGCTAACTTCATGACATAATTAAACCCACGGCACCCTGCGGGAAAAGTTAGAAAACTATATTTTGTATATGCCTGTCGATAGTTACAGAGATCAAACATTTATTACAGCATCTTACCATTTTGACAGGCTCTTATTCTTTCTCAGAAAGAGGCAATATTTTTCTTCCTTGTAACGGCCACTTTGGTTCCTTAAAGAAAGAAAGAGGCTGGGAAACTGTATAAGCCGAGATTTCAAAACGGTATAGGTAGAGAAATTTATTACATAAGATTATAATAACTTTTTTGGAGAAATTTAAAGAATACTGCAGCCAAAAATGCCGAACTTTCCAAATAGCACCCTGTAAACTGTTTACTTCTAAATAAACTTTGCGATTATTAGAAACATGTTTATCTCTAAAATTTCCTATCACAGATGAGTTTTGTTAACTGTTAACTGTTTTCCTGTTAAGAAAGGAAGTATGGAAGAACGGGAAAGGTTGGTGAAACAAAATTACATCTGAAAACAAGTTTACTAATACTATACTTACGACTTGTGCCTGTTGCTGCCTAAAAGTTGGTTGAATACGTTGAGAAACTTTGTTCAATCTTCAACGTCTTTAGGATATGCAGTATTGTTCCAAAATTAGACAAATCCTGTTTACGAATTGCCGCATGACCTAGTTTATTTCATAGTTCTGTAGATCAGATGCCATTTCAAGAAAGTTTATAATTGTGTTTTATAACAATATGGTTTATTCGTTCTGTGGAATTAGCTTTAAAAAGTCGTATTTTTTCTAATAAATATACTCATTTATATAAAAATAAACTTCCTGTCTTGCATCATTATCTTATCCACATTATAGAAAGCTTATCAAGCTCTTATACATAGTGGTGTAAGCTTCTGTTTTTGCATTACATCTAAATTATAATTTAAAACACATTAATTTACCTACACCAATTCAATCTGCATACATAGTTATTAATATGCATTAACTATTGCCGCAGATATTGATATGTCACTTAATTCACGTTGGCATTAAAGTGCAGAGAACAGTAAAAGAAATCGTGATGGTTTATGAATTATTTACACTGAATTTTTTTTTTTCTACTTTAACACTTAAATATATCAGTCGGTAAGTAACTTTTTCCACACCTACACCGTGAGATAGGGTTGTGTTTTGTAAGCAAGTGATCAGGGCCATTTGTTAAGGAGTGGTACACAGTGAGTGTATGCAAGAAGTATTGTGGTTAGGTTTGTTTCGTTGCATTTATATTTTCTGTTAAGGTCGCCTTCCCACCCATAAATATTTTCGTTTCGTTATGCTACAGGTAAATTATCTATTTGGATTTAAATAGGTGTAAAAATGATAGCGTTGGCTTTGATTGCTTAATGCTGTTAGAAAAATTTGATTGAATGAATATCTATGTTAGTAGATGCTAATAAGTTTACTATTTCTTCTTCTTCTTTTAAAACTCAATTTTTAATTTTAACAAATACTGTATCAGGTGTTTTATTAATAAAGTAGGCTTAGATGACTCATTCAATATTACTTTACTTTTCAATTTTGCATGTAGATATTTTTACTACAAATCGGTTAATATAGACGTCATTTCTTTCTACATATCGACCTATGTACAAAGCATACTGGTTAATATCAAATGAGATATTGCATTACTACATTTTCAGTATTCCCGTAAACATAACGACAGTAACAGACAGATTTCTTGGAAAATATTTCAGAGAAGTTTCTAGTAAAGAACTGCCAAAAAATTGCGATTCAATAAGTATACAGTCAGTAGTTAGTAAATCCTCCATCATGTATTAGCATATCAAAATTCGGTTTTATGGAAGTGGAACGCAAATCAACATCGGTAATTCAGAGAAAAACCAGTTTTGGGTTTCTATGTAATACTAGTTAAAACATATTTTAAATTTAAATGACTTTTAATAATACCTGAATCTAGTATTATACGTACTGGGATGTGCAAGCGTACTTATTTAATATTGTTTATAAGGAGAAACCATAGTTTTTGTAACCGCATATTATGATAAGTCTGATCCACGTGTATCAGTAAGTTATTGTGATAATGCTATGCCGCCTATACTGGTTTTCCCGTTTATAGAATCTAGAAATATTCCATTGATAATAACATGAAGTCGCCTATAAAGTAAGTAAGTCTGCTTTATAAGTTCATAATAATTGACATCATTTTTATGTGTTATTAGCGCATGGTAGCAAATCATTTTGTTATTTCAAATTTGATCAAATTAAATCGTTGTAAGGCTCAATAATGAAGTCCATAAATCCATCTCTATTTCCACAATTTAGAATAT
This sequence comes from Popillia japonica, assembly GCA_004785975.1. Lineage (NCBI taxonomy): Eukaryota > Metazoa > Arthropoda > Insecta > Coleoptera > Scarabaeidae > Popillia > Popillia japonica. Next base: position 6,302 of record SMLS01067254.1, read on the forward strand.
CTCTACTGGACTTTTAGCACAATTCTGAGAGCACCTTACAGTTGAAGAGGAAATAGCCATCCCAAGTTCCCAAAAGTATATGCGGTGATTATGGCTACGCCAAATTTATCAGCGATATAATTGATAAGAAAGATTTCCTTAGTGAGAAACAGATTTTGTAAAACAGGTAATTTTCTTTTGGCATAACGAAGGCGCAAAAGTTAATTATTAGTTAGATTTTACATTTCCTAAATATTTAAACGCCAACATTTTTGTGACTTGTGTATTGAAAGCATTGCAAACATATTTACTAAATTCATGACATCACACAGATAAGAAGAGCAGTGATGCTCATGTATTATTAGGCAGGAAATTCACGGTATCTACACTAATAATTGGTCCACCATAAAGAACATGAAAGAGTAGACAAACTTGATAGCACAAGCGAGTAGAAACTTAATGAGGATGAGGAAGCGGAAATTCGATTTCCAGCAGCGCAAACCGTATTACAATCTTCGCTCTACAAAAACATATAACGTTTAACAAACGAAACCGTGCTAAAACCAAAATTTGATCTTGTGACACATGATAAAAGAAGCTATAAAATGCATCTAAAAATTAAGTATTTATTTTTAAGAATATGTATTGCAGTTATCAATCTCGGTGTTTTGGGAAATTACTAGAAAGGAAATAAAGCAACCAACAATAGGCAACCTCCTAATAAAATATGTACAGGCTGAATAAGTAATGGAAAAAAAGTAGCATGAATAGGGAATCGCTAAAGCTAAAGTAAATCCACATACGTTAATAATATTTAATGGAATGACTTTGTCTCTTTTTTTTCATTTTGTACTTGGAATTGCCTTTTTTATCCTAAGTACTTGATATCCGGCTCGTAACAATCATGTTGTATCGTATACAATGAAGAAATCTTCGTTGTGGCGTCTGGGTGGTGGATTTGATGCTTTGGGACTTCGTGTCTTCACTTTAGTTTTATAGAGACTGGTGCTACGCAGCGGTTTTGCAAAAAAAAAGAAAATCCAGAAAGGTCTTATTTTGCAAGCTTAATGTGCTGGTTGATAATATAAAATAGTATTCGAACTGTCTATTTAGATTGCAGAGCTTTATATATTCTGATCTTGGAATTTTTACATTGATTTCTGAGAACTGTTCCATTTCTTCCATTTATTTTCGCCTATAACAACAGAACAAGATGCAGTGAAAATAGCATTTTTATTATACCATCTTATACCAGCTTCTTAAGCTGTATTCCCTGCCTGATTACTGCTGCATTTAGTACGCGTAACGGTTGGCTCTTAGTATACTCACGGAAAAATATGGACTTTGCTGACAAAAACTGAGAGAGGTTGTACGCCTGTACTAGGTACTATTCAATGGGCTCAGCTTTCACCATTAACCATAATAGTGTAGACAGTAAAGTACTTATTGAGTCGAGGTTCTAATATTTTCCAGTTATTATTTTGCGGGAAGTTGCATTGATGCAGTAATACCGCATCAATTGAACTTGAATAAGGCGTATTTTACTCATAGTCAATCGGAGATCCCTGGAAAACCGTAAATTATACATAAAATCATAAATATACATAAATATCTGCATGTCCCATGGCTTGCTTGTCTTGAATTTGGGGATTTGAATCCAAATTTACTCCATAAAACTGCAAATTTCTAAATAATATACATACATATGTACCATCGGCGACATAAAAAATGGGTACACTTAAATTACTCTATTGTAAAAAGTCCTTTTTTGACATCGGAAATTAATTTAATAATTAATTGTCATTATTTTTACATCTATTTAATTTCGTAATTCGATTTGAAAATGCCTCAACATTTAAGCACAGTTAATAAAGCTAGAGTGGTGACTATGTTGGAAAACGGGTGGTCAATACGACGAGTTGCCCAAGAGCTCAATGTGGGTAAAAATAGTATATTGCGAATTAAGCAGAGATGGGTTAATGAAGCAAGATTAACAAGAAATGTTGGATCCGGAAGAACAAAGATGACTACTGCGGATAACGATGCAGCACTTATTAACTACCTCCGGGATAATCCCTTTTCTACCGCTGTAGCAGCAAAAGAAGAAACTGCATTTCCTGCATTGCATAGAACAGCTCTTCGGCGAATTAAAAACTCTAATTTAAGAAACTATTCTGCTGCTAGAAAAGGGTTTTTAACTCAAGTGCATCAACAACGACCTCTGGAGTTTGCAGAAGAATATATAAATATGGATAATAATTTTTGGGAAAATGTCATCTTTTCAGATGAAAAGATTTTTCAATCCTGTCATAACAGTCGAGTAAGATTATATAGACCACGCAACAGTAACAGGTATTCACAGGAATACGTTCAACAAATAAAAAGAAGTGGACGTTTCTCTGTAAATGTTTGGGCTTGGATCAGCGTTCAAGGAGCAGGGATTTGTTGGAGAATGGACGACCGATTTACAGGAAATATTTACAGAACTATATTAGACAATGTAATGCTACCTTCTGTAACACAAATATTTGATGCAGATTTTATTTTCCAACAAGACAACAGCCCTATTCATACTTCCCATGTTGTTACAGAATGGCTTGAAGAGAACAGAGTGCGTGTATTACCTTGGCCGGCAAACAGTGCCGACATGAATCCTATTGAGAATGTCTGGAGTAATATGGTTAAAAAAATGTATAATGCCAATTTTAGACCTCAAAATTCAGAAGATTTGTGGCAAGCGATCGAAAACTGTTGGGTAGAAATTACACCAGAATACACACAGAATTTAATTTATTCAATGCCACGACGTCTTCAGGGCATCATTTATCAAAATGGTAGTTTTACAAAATATTAGTTTTACTTATTTGATTTTTTATTAATTTATTTTATGAATCATGTTAAAAACGTAATACTTTTTCTAAAATGTAAAACTGACAAATTAAATGACAATTTGTTAGAATATGATGTTATTTCACTTGTTACTATAGAAGCAATACATGAATATACTGAAAGTACCACTAACAATAGTTAAATAATGCTAAATTCGCTATTAAAACTTGTCCCCATTTTTTATGTCGCCCATGGTACATATGTAAATTTTAATTTCTTATTGAGTGGCCGCCGAGAATTGTGATGTGTTCAGGGTTGCATATAGGTCAGTTATAAACGGGGCGATTTTTTGCAAGTGACCTCGGATACTAGAGAGAAATTAAAATTAAAATCTTCCAAAACCGCAACCACTCTTGATTCAGCGAGAAGACAGTTTGACACACAGATATTTTTAAGCTCATTTCTTGCTTCTCTCAAATTGTGGTACATTAGGGAAAGGTTGGCAACTCTTTTTTTAATTTGATAAACAAAGATCATTAATTTCGTACTCTACAATCGTATAGTCCGCATATCCTTAAGGTATGAATAGTAAGTCTTTAATCTGTCAATAGCAGTTAAAGCAAGAAAATCGCTAGCAGTAAAGATTAAGACACAAATTAATTCCCAATTTTTCATTTAATTCTCATTATCCAGATAGTTTTTCCACTTGTTAGGTCAATGATAACACTTGCAATTCTAACAAAAGTCAAATTTATTCCAAAACCTTTACAAAATTTATAATCTGGTTTTCGTAACAACTTCTTCAGTGGAATAAAATTGACATTTATTTAGTGTCAAATTATAAATAAATAACTAGCCATGCCTATCAACAAAATTATCTACAGACAAAGAAATTCAGTGATATATAGGATTATGTTTACAATATATTGGACAATTTAAGATATTTAGAAATGTAAATTTATAATCATAACACTAATGTTCCTTATATCAATGTATTTTTTTGTCAAGCTCTAACAATTCTGTTCGAGGACTAGGGAAAAACATGGCAAAAAACCTAGTCAAGAGCTTAATTTTATAAAATTCAGGCGTGATTAGGTGATTACATTATTATAAATAATACTTAAATTTTCTATATCTGTTCTAAAATTGACCGCGTTATTTTCTTTTTTTATGTATATCATTTCATATATTAATCTTTTTTTATAACTATTTTCTTTTTTTTAAATCTTAATATTTTCAAAATCAAAGTTATGTCGTAATTCTTTAGAATGCTTAGACAAAGCAGTTTCCGCGGTTATGTTATGCGTTACAGTGTATTGATGATTATACAGTCGTTTTTTTAGATACTGTTTAGTTTGCCCTACGTAACATTTATTACAGTCTTTACATTCTAATTTATATACGACATTACTTTGATTATCTTTTTTAATCTTAGTTGTTAAATTTGTAAATAACTGTCTGTTATTGTATGGTGTAAATGTAATGTTTATATCTGATTTTTTAAATTCGTATTTAATTTTGTCACTTAAGTCGTTAATGTATGGAATTGTGTGATATATTTTACTATTTTGTTTATTGCCTGTGTTGTATATTTTATGTATTCGTTTTTTTATTAATTTCTCGTAAAATTCTTTTGGATAACTATTTTTGTCCAAAATTGATCTAACTTT
>ML218454.1:0-21956 GCA_004785975.1 Popillia japonica
ATGTTAACAACCGTATTAGAAATTCACGTGCAATAGATTTATAATATTTTTTTGGCTTTATTGAAATGCCTTTCTTTGTACTATGATTGTGGAAATGTGCATAACGTTAGCCCAGTTATAATAATTAGCATTTAAATTTGGGCGAAGTAGTATTATCGCCCGGCCGTGGAAATCCGTATACTAACTGAATATATATTGTCAAATGCCGCAATACAGAATTTGCAATTTTAGATAGGTAGCTATGATATCCATTTATTATTTTTGAAACTTTCAGAAACATTTAGGATCAGTTCTCTTACCGTGAATCACCTTGTATATGTATACGAGTACTAACATACCTACTTTATAGTATTATACAAATAAATGCATTTCCTTCCTTCCTCCGATATTACGCCGTGTTAGTATTTTCCATGTACCTATCATAAATAATTATTTTTAAACAACATTTTAGTTAATTTTTTCGTATGAAATAGAAATGCATTTTAAGTATACCAGATGTTACATAAAGTTGCAATAACACTTACTAAAGGATGAGTTATTCTAAACTGCTGTTCAATTGAAATAGTACACTATTAAAAGATTGATGTTACTCTTAGTCTAAGTAATTAGCACTGCATAGCATGACAAATTTTAATGATTTATAGTTTATTTAACCGAGAAAGTCTAATATAATCTTTATTTTGTTAAAATTTTAACTTATGATGATGATTTATTAATTTCTCATATAAAATTTAATATAAGTTTTTTAAATTAGGGGAATATTTCACATAAAATGTTAGGTTGGCATTGATATTAGTTTATCTCTTTTCGTTTGTTGCTGACTTAAAACTACGATTAAGTAACTTAAATTAATAAAAGTGCCGCGTCTTAGTAAACACTACAGATCAGACGAAATGGCGGTCAGTCTTTTAGGACGTAGAATAACGATCGTCGTGCAATTACAAGAGTGGTTATATCTTATCTAACAGTTAGAAGAAGGCTGCGCGAGTTTGGTTTAAGAGCTAGAAAAAGGGCCATATGCCCACTGTTGACTAGGCAACACAAAATTGCTAGGAGGCAGTGGGCTGCAAATCACTTACCATGGGAGGCCCGCGACTGGAGAAGATGCCTTTTTGATAGTAGAGTTTTACTGTGGAGGAAGCATGGAGAACGGTACCTTGAAAGGAACATGGCCACGTGTGCCATTTGGAGGTGTGGGTGTTATGGTTTGGGATGGCATAAGATTTAACGGTCGCGCCCAGCTGATGCTTTTGAGAAATCAATTCATGAATGCAGAGAGGTATAGGGACTTATGTATTTTGCCGATAGTTGTACCATTTGCCCGAAATTTTGGAAGAAATTTCGTATTTGTGGACGATAATGCTCGTCCCCACCGAATCAACATTGTTAAGAATGTCATTGTTACCAATAATATTGAAAGAATGACATGACTCCCTAATTCTCCAAATTGCAATTGCATCGAGCATGTTTGGGACAAACTTGATCGACAGTTGCGATCTCGTGCTCGTCCTCCCACAACGCTAGATAAACTTACGGAGGCGGTGCGAGAAGAATGGAAAAAATACCGCAAGAATTCATCAATACGCTAATAGAAAACATGGCCAGAAGATGCTTAGCTGTGTCACGAGCTCGAGGAAGCCCTACAAAACATTAAAATTGAAGTTTCCACATTTAAAGTTATTTGTTTATGTAAAAAAAATGTTTCTTTTTAGTTAAAACATTATTTTTTTGAATTATCACTTAAGTTTATTTTTTAACAATTTCTTAATTCTTATTATTAAGTTAATGACTAAATGGTGTTAAATAGTTAAAAAATACATATTTTGTTATATTCCTGCCGCCTTTTGCTTTTTTGTTAATTTATTTTGGAGAAAAGTTGATTTATATTATTTTTCGTTAGTGGACCACTTCAATTGAACAGCAGTTCATTTAAAATAAGGAAGTTGATACTAGTTTCTGTTATAACCAGATGGCAGACGACAAAAGAGTGTCCAGTTTCCGATTTGTGCTTCAGTCGATGTGTGAGATATGCACATTTAGTTCAAATTCGTCGTAAGATAGGCTGTATCTGCACAAACATATTTCCATTGCGAACATCTTTTATTTTACTTCTCAAACACTCCAGGCTTCTCATGTTAATTATTTAATTGCTTTATTCACTTGTAGAAGTTATGTACTTTAGCAAATGTAACGTATCTTATATGAGCAGTCTCCAAATGTTTACAATTGGTGCTTATATACACGTGAAGCTTTAAAGTAATTCTGTAATGCAATAGTAAATGCTAGGATGATGGTTTTTGTTTTGTGCTTCGACTTCCAGGGCGTTTTTTCTTGCTCTATAAAGCTTCGTATTAATTTTCGTTTCTCCGGAGCGCAATATTTTGGCCGTCCCATATTTGTTTGGAAATTAAAAACCATATCGTTTCAATTTAATATTTCTGCCAATCTGAAATACAATGTACGGCCACTACGCTCTATTTTACATTTAAAATGTCAAAAGGGAACCAACAATTTATAGCCATTGCTACAAATTGTTGGTTTACATCTACTCTCTTTAGATTTCTTCGTTAACTACCTACTGGTACTATACCTCTCACCACCTCAAGACGGTGCTGTACATGCCTAGGCGTTATTACTACAATGTACTTTCAATGTAGCTTATTATAATTTGATTTGTAACCTCCCAATGAAAGAACAATTTTATTGATCCTATTAATATTCTCATAAAAGAGCTTTTTTCCAAGTAATTTAATTATCGAAAATTAATTAATCGTTATACCATTTAATTATAAGTCATTTGTAATTAAAGTCTATATCATAGTTATACATCTAAATCTTGTCTGACAAAACCTGTACCAACATACATAATATATGTATGTATATATAATGATATACATACATATGTATGTATATAATCTCTTACATAACCTAGCCATCAACTTTTTTTATTCGATATTTCGTTGAGAACCAGCACGACTCTTCCAACGTGTCAAATATAAATTGTCTTTGAAATAATTAATACACTGAACAGCGAGACGACTACAATACCTATAAGCGTATCATTTCAATTTCAATCACGCCGCGATTTCGATTCGAGAGCTCACATTGAAGATATAATAAATTAATGTTTGACTCGAATAATTCAGTCAATCGTCCTACAACGATCGCCGTAATGTTGCCAAGAGCTTTATTCTCTACCTTATCGTACAGTCGCTTTAGTCTTAAATATAAAAAATAGTAATAATGTAAATCGAAAGTGTTTTAAATGTTTTATTGTGTGTACCTATTTATCAGTTTGAGTGCTTCGAAAATATATATGTATGAGATACTATTGCATACATATCTTGCCAAATGAAATACAGAAATTAACAAGAAACCGCTGTTTAACACCTACATAAATTAACTTTAGTATCGCAATTTCAATTGTCGATAAACTAGTACTAGTAAACTAGTAGTTTGTTTAAAAATTGCCTTTATGGATCCATCTCATTCTAATATCTCATACTAGTATTTCATTTGTACACATCACTTTTAAACAATTTTGGTGAAAATGTAGTATTATAAAAACTTTTGATTCTGTCCCTGGAGTTTATTCTATACAAGCTTGTAGATAATACGCATTCCAGGAAAAGCGTGTAGCGTATATGTATTGCCCAGAGCGCCATGTATACCATTCAAACAGTTAATTTATTTTCTTTATCTAACGGGCCAGATGATTAGAAAATAAAACAAAGCACGTTCCGGCTGCCATGATTTACAATCGTGTAGATGTCTCCTCGGGCAAAGGATCGTAATATTTCAATAAGTAAGAGAACAGTAAGAGTCTGGACCATTAGTGGCTGCCTGCTGCGCGAATAATATAAAGAAACAATCGGATCCGAATAACCTATTGAAAATAGCCTATACGTGCGGCCGGACTTATAATTGACGGCGTGTTGAACGCGGCGCAAAAATTCCCGCATAAGCATTCCGGACCGTAGGGGAGTAACTGAAATGAGCTTCTTTTCAAAGTGACGAGGAATAAAAAGCGACACGTCATACTGTTCTATTGGTAATGACTAATGATCGATGGACTTGTTATATTTATAAGTTTCTCATGTTCATACAAAAGATTTGCGGTGATACAAAATTCTTAAGTAAATTTTACAGCTTTGAAATCTACAAAAAATAATACGTAAACGTGCTTTCAGTTTTCGTATTATTATAATACGTACTTGATGTAGTGGTTGTTTCATATTTTATTTATACAGGGTGTATTTGAAATAATAGTAAAAAATATTAAGAATGGTAAGATACAATTATGTAAAATATAAATCCAAAATTTTTTTGTTCAATTACGACACGAATGCCAAAATTAAAATCTTCCTTATAAATTGTAATATGCGCCGCCTATTGAATCGAGAATGTTGACCTCGATCAATATAACGTAAGAGATCGCTAAAACAACAGCCGATGTTATAAAAACTACAAGATAACGCTGATGTGTCCGTTTTTTTAAATAGCTTTGAATGAAGAATTCAATAATGCACACATTAAATATCGACTGTCGCTGCACCTGCCCTTCGCTACATACATATATTCATTCGAAAATATTGGACAGTGGCGCGAAAAATATTTTATAAATATCTTTAGTCATTTTTTTCTCGCGTCTGGGAAGAAATTTGTGCAAAATATTTTGGATTTAAGTTTAATAAAATATGTAATAGCTTTCCATTTTTTATTGTCTTTACTTTTATTTCAAATACACCCTGTATATTTTATTGGACGGGATGGTCCTAGTATCCTCGTTGATTAGACCTGCTCTCGGTACATACATATTGCCTTTCCTTACTCACATTTTAAATTCGTGTATTAGCGAATACAAATTTCCTAATACATAGAAACACGTATCGATCATCATTTTGCCAAAATATTGTAACCATAAATCATTTAAAGATTCAGTCAGTGTTCGGCTAGCCATATCAAAGATCTTGAAACGTAAAATTTACTCAGATAAGTGTTTTTGTAAACAATAACTCTCTGTTTCCGCTCATGCAATCTAATTTCAGGTCTGGATATGGTTGTGAAATCGCTCTTCTGAAGATAACAGAGAACATTATCACACAAGATAAAGATTTTGTCCTTGCTAGACTTACTACAGCATTCGACATCATGATAGTGGGTTGGAATTCCGTATGCAGCTGAATTCTCTGCAAATTCTTTACAATTTGTCGCGAGCTTACTTTATGGTCGCAGATAAAGTATTTGCTTTAAGCTGGATAATGTTGTTTCTGTGTGTGCAAAGTGTTGTTGATGTTTCCCTATATACCCGTGATATACCTGGATGCACTGAGTAGTTAGCTGTACATACATATACCATGCTAACGTCTGCGAGTCATCGATAGCTAACGTTAAAAATAAAAGATGGGCACAGGTAGATCCGTTTGTTAGAACAAGAAAGGCGTGTACGCTATATTCTATAGTGCCATTGTACTAATGAAAGTATGGCTTGTTGCATCTTTATCTTATACATCGATTTACCATTTCGTTCATCGCAGTTCAGTTTCTCTATCGATGGCAAAAGTACAGTTCTATGCCGAGTGAGAGTGGAATAAAAACAGACTGATGTTATTGCATATCAGCATGCGGAAGTCACTTAATACAGGCGCGGTAAGGGTATTGCATAGATGCTCCTGCTTGCAATCAGTCAGCCATTACTATATATCAATATATGTATATTCAGACGACATTCAACTTTATAAATCTTTCAAACCTCAAAATTGGATCAGTAAACAATGTTAACTCTGATTTGACTTCCATGCTTAAACTATCTAAGCAGCTTACGTTAAACGTTAGTCCCTCAAAGTCTCAAGTAGGTACTTCTATTTAGTAACTCCAACACTTGTAAGGAGATTCACTCTTGCCTGTTATGGACAGTATGAGGGTCTTAAGATATGTATTGAATAACAGTTTCAGATTCCGAAACCAAATTGGTGGATATATTAGACTCATGGAAAGTAAAGATTGGACACTTTCAATACGTTGTTATATGGAAACTGTCCTATCTTTGCTTTCCATGAGTGTACATAACGATGAAAACTCTAGATAGATTCATATTAAATATTTCGCATCATTGTCAGACTTTGTGAATTGCTCTTACTTTTACGGTTTGCTTATTGCGCGGCTATTTATGGCCCAGCTATTTATTCCAATACGGAGTACCGAATTCATGTTACAAAATTTCTGTCATCTCTATATTTTTGGTATTAGAAAATTTAAATAATAAAGTTAACGCATGTTATCTGTTATAAACTTTATCCGTGCAATCTTGTGAAATGTTCAATATGAATGTAATCTGCCGACGCACGTTAGGTGAGACAGCCTGTATATTGAAAACTAACTATGTAATTTACTTATTAGTATGACACAACTTTGTTTATAGGTATTTAGAAACAAAATAAAACTTAGCAACGTTCATCAAACGTTCTCCCAAAGTAAAATTCTCCCAAACCGAGAATTCTCCCTGTGAATTCAGAAAATTATTATATGTTTAATGAATGTTGGCAACTATATTTGTATATGTACTTTAGAGATATTTACTTATATGTATATACAAATGTTGTTCGATCTTCTCTGTTGCTATTTTATTGTAGTTTCAGTGTTTGCATCTGCATGACAACTACTCAATGTTTGTGATTCTACTCAATAATGTGATTTTTTGTTTTAGGAATACATTGTGAAAAGCAGGACCACTGTGCGTCACAGCCATGTTTGAATGGCGCCGTGTGTACTCCGGTCGGTGATTCTTACAAGTGCACGTGCGCCGCTGGTTTTACAGGTGTAGCGTGTAAGGATGACAAGGACGAGTGCAGAAATAAACCATGTGTACACGGAAAATGCCACAACACTCACGGCAGTTACACGTAAGTTATATCAGTGTAGACTCATATTTAAACAATCTAGCTTTTCCTTATGAACTTATTGAAGTGACTCTACAAACTCTGCCATTACTTAGCTTTTAATTTCTATTACGGTTTGAGGTTTGTAGTTTGCTTTGGTAATTATTAATTTTTGCTATCGTTAGTTAGCATGACTTTGAGTTTTGCGCAGTTGCCACATTTAAGTGGCCACTCATGTACATTACATCCCTATACACCGATGGATGGAACGTCATTGAAACATACTAATTAATAAGAAAAAAACAATGTATTTATACCAACAAAACTTGAATACCATAATATAATTATAAATTTGAGTTAATCAAAATACTTTCAGAATATGATTTCATAAATTTTCAAATTTCGTATTATTTCTATGACAACCAAGTTATAATTACACCATAAAATGTAGTAGCTCATTATAAATATTACAACAGTGCGTTTATGTGTTCGGAATTTGTCAGATGTGCTAGATTGAATGAAAACAATATGAAGTGCCTTTGAAGAAAGAGTATAATAGTGTTAAGGATAGGATAACATCACGTATAGAGTTACACATAATATTATAGCATTCGTAGACACACCTTAACATGCCCAAAATCTAATTTGGTAGGAAACACATACGCTATATAAATTTAGATTTACTACACAAGAGTTTTATATAACTTATTGCTAGTGATTCTTTCCGTTTCAGTTATTTATTTGGCTATTCCCATCGTTTTGGACTTGTATTTTCATCTTTTGTTGTTATCGACCGAAGTTTTGACAGTCTATCTATTTACTTTCATTTTTTAGAGAGAATTACAAAATAACTGTTATATTAAAATGTATTCGCTAACAGATGTGAAAATTCTTGACAACATAGTCTGATTCGAAGTTGGTCTAGAAGTTCAGATTTTCAAGTATACTAACTATTTATCATGCAGTTTTGTACAATTGATAACCAAACGATCCTAATTGTTAATATGATAATGTCGGTGTTCTTATATCTATATTTTAAAGAGACTATCACGACTATAATGCATTCACACCCAGAAGGTACTACGTACAATGCAGTTCTTCTTTTCTTGATCTTTATTATTTGCTTAGTTCTTATGACGATTGACCTAATAGTATGTACTGGTTGCTTTAATAGCTACTCTGGCATTGTATTCGGGTAATTATTAACAGATACATTTATAAATGGCTTAAAAAGGATCGGAACAATAGCACGACCAATAGCATTAGGTGAGTCGCCACAAGAATAATGCTGAACAATGAAATATAACATCCTGCATTATGGGAACTGAAACATCCTCAAAAATAAAAGTAAAAAAAATGTCCGTTTGCAAAAAACGACATTACGAACGATAGAGTGGCATTTATAATCTTATTGAAAGAGAGTCATAAGTAGGTACTAAAAAAAGCACACTGGCAGGAGTGTTTGGATACCAATCTCACAAATCAGCATAACAAATTGTTAGTAGCTATCCTTAGAGATTTGGCCTTCCATACTGGCTTCAAATAAGAAAAATGCTAAACATTTTCACATCACGACCTTTTAGAAAGAACGGTAACAGGACAAACTACTGGAACATCTGTTTGTGTCATTAAATTGTAGAACTGGTCCAAAACGATGTAGATAACCCAATAATCAACTCCAATGCAAATTCATCGCTACCGAATAATGATTTTTTTATGCACAAGTATAGGTATTACAAGAAAACTATACTGTAATGTGATTGTGAGAAGTTTTACATTTAGAGGTGTAGGGTAATGTCATATTTCTTATGTACTATCGCCGCCAAAAGTAGCGAATTAGAGTTCAAGCGATATGACCTTACGTATACCTGCCTCATCATCCGACTAATCGCAGTGGGCGACTGTAATTAGAGACGGATACCTACCTAGCAGGTAAATTTGAGGCAGAAGGATTTGCAAGAAATGCAAAGCAATTATATATAATATCATTTACCATCGTTGTATTTACTCTACATATATTATAAATAAGTGCCTACTACTAATTATTAAATAGATTTCGTAAACACAAGTACCCTTTTCTGTTTCTCGATAGTAAATTACCTATATATGCGTAAAACATGCATGTTTTACACTTGCATATTTTAAATCAGACCTACGCTTCTTAATATAGTAAACACAATTTTATTTATAGAAAACAAAGAATTGTTCGGAAAGCGGTATTAAGAAACGATTTTAATTATAGGTATTTAAAGAAATTTACTACGAATCCCCTTAAATTCATAATCTCTTTTAAATTACTGTAAGTGCAGTATTTATTGAACCGACTAAAACTTCTTAAGTTCCTGTTCTTCAACGAATTTTGTCGTTTAAATTTATTTAAATGCTCGCTGCCCTTTAGCCTGCAGGTATACGGTGTGGTACAACTGCCCAGTTATTTTACCTGAATAAACGATTCAGTATCGAAAGCCTATCATAGACGCGTTTTATTGCAGTTTGATTCGCTACTTTTGGCGGCGATAGTACATACATCTAATTTGTTATACACAATAATATAGTGATTGCAGTTGTCATATATTTAATTCTTCAAAATCCGTAACAACGAAATATTTCACTAACATACTACGTAAGTACTGTAATTTTCAATATTATGATCGTATTCAATATATGTAGACTTCCAGTAAGTAGTAAATATTATTAGATATATTGTTGACAATCCATAGACAATTTCTATGGGATATTTGCTATGTTACCTAGCGAATCTGTGAATAATCATATGTACATACATTGCATTGTGCTAAGTGGTAATTAAACAACAGATGACATTTATCTTTCGCTGATATCGCCTTAAATTGTAGTTATGACCTTTCCATCCCATTACATATTATACATGCATATACAAACAATATGACAGGTTAAAGACCAGTCGCTATAGATAAATGTATGGTAATGACCTGACTAGCTTTCCTTTCGATTAATGCGCTACAAGAATGGTTTTTTAATATTATGTAAACATAAGCATAATAAATAAAATATAACATTTCAAAAGCAAGTAATGTTTTTGTAATGTTGATGTTTCTTTAAGAAGAAAGAAAGTTATACTTTTACACTGCAAAGGTAGTGATTCACTATTGATTTGAGCTGACTTTTGTTTTATGTGTCTAACATCGTTTCCTTCCAATATTGATTGATACATAAGTCACATTTAAACCTTAAGTGCACTCTAAGTGAGAAATGTAAACTTACTAATAGTTTGAAATAAATAATTTTCGATTCTTTTTGCAAATTTCAAGGATTATTATCTTGAGAAATACATATACTGGAATGTCTTCACTCACTATGACAAATTTGCCTCTTAGTTTCCAATCAATTAAACCGGATTCCGTTGACGGGTCGTTGGTCTCTTTAGCTTGCATCACAGTCTCTCTTTCTTTAGTTTGCCGCGCGGTGCTTTCATTGAACTTTTTTCATAAAAATATACTCCTATTAATTATGTACTTAAATACAATTCGATCGAAGCGAAATTACTCTTTCTCCATTTTGTTAATTTTATATAATTTTATTACATAGACTGCAGCCCGCTTGCTCAGATATTAATTTTTTTACAGCTGCTTTACATTTTACTGTGTTGTAAATTAAAATAATAGTCACTTGTACCTAGTAATAATAGTAACTGAATGTTTTACCTAATGATGTTCTAAAATATACGCAAGAACTAATGTAATTCAACATATCACATACCACAATTATCAAGAAACAAATTTTCCTAAATCTTAACTTTCCTACATCTGATAAATAACTACGCTGTACCAAAATATTCTGTTTACATTGATATTGTTGACATCGACAACTGATACTGAAATCATGAAAACAATATACATGCATATACATATGTATATGTAATTGTAATTATCAAAATATATGTGCTCGACATTAAAAACATCAAATATATACATATAATGCTTTAACCTGGCTGTGGCGAAATTTGGCACGAGTTTATTACTCCTTCTAACCTCCGTATAGGGAATAATTCTTTACCAAAACTTTACTTTTCCATTTACTACCATTTTTTTTCATTTTTTGGGTGTGCTTGCAGACCTACACCGTAAATGCTTGCTTTTGAACACTACAATAATTGTAAAGAATTCCACCATGGTTCCGGTAAGCCAAAGCATCAATTCGTTTCTTAAGAAAGTTGTTTCACTAAGAAACAAGAAATAAATGCTTATAGATCGTCCCAGACTCGGTATGCAGTACACGTGTTATGAGAATTCGATGCACAGTTGCCAAATCGTCCAATCAGCTGTGCTTTCTTATTTCCGGTTAATTATTTGATATTTCACACGATTAAATTATAACTTTGATTTACATTTCATGACTACTAAAACCAACTAAAACGTAAATAATAATAGACGTTTTCGCGTATACATTGGTTTTAACCAATTAATTATTTATTGTGTTGGATCGATCTGATGGTTCCAGCCTGCTGGATTTCAACCGGAGTTGGGACATGAGTATTAAACATTTTCAATGGTATACCTATACATGTATAACTGTTTGTTTCAATGATTTAGTGTATTCGTCGACTAAAACCAGAGTTCTTAGTAAGAAGTCGACGCGTATTCTAAAATGCATTATATAAATCACACACCAGATATTTATCCACGAATGTTTGCAATCGAAAACATTTTGCACGTACATATAATTGTTTATTTAAGAACCAGTGAAAACCCCCATAATTTTATTAATTTTTACTCATTATTAATGTTATTTGTATTTTGAAACGTTTATCTATGAAGCTATAATACAATTTATTAAATTAAAAAAACGACATAATCCTTAACCAATTACAGTTGCAAAAATAGCAGAAACTATACAAATACTTATACACATATATAATACAATAATATTTAGGAAAAGAATATCAATTACTCACACATACAGGTGTTCTGTCAAATTATCAAATCAATGGAGGAATGGGTTTGATCTTCCGAAGATGAATTTGTTGCACGAATAATAAATTTGTCAATGATATCTTGCAAATTATCTTCTATCCACATTTCCTTTTCAATATTATTACGTCAGTAGTAAGAAGTACATTGTACCTTTCTAAATTACTTACTACGTATTTATGTCGTCATCTGATTCGATGAGTATGCTTTGTCATCTTACGTTTTAAAATCAGAAACCCATATCGTGTAACAGTTATGTAAAGTTACTCGACTAAACCCAGACAGATTATCATCAGCATAGACAACATCAAAAATTGCATTAATATAGGTTCCATATTTTGTATAAAAGAAGTATGCGACTATGACGTATATGTCGAATATGTGCTTGCGTGGTCTGATCATGTGTATGTCATCGGTCATTTAGTTGTATGCCCTTCCTTTGTTGTTTTAAATTTAATAATAATTCAGTTTGTTGCTCCTGTTCTGTATTATACAGGGTTTCCACGGCCAAGTGGGACATAGGGAAAATACATACAATCGGTTTTCGGTGAATATTATCCCCCTAATACTACTTCAGCCAAATTTAAATGCCACATGCCACATATTATTACTGGGCTAACGATGAACATTTCCTCAACCATAGTACAAAGATAGTCATTTTAATAAAGCCAGAAAATTATTATTTTTAAATATATTTTTTAATTTTTAATTGAAAAGCAAAACACATAATAGCCCTCGATCATTTTTGTTATTGTAAAAATTATTGTTGTTGAAGATAACAAAATAAAAAAACAAAATTGATCTGTAGGGATTCGAACCCTAAACAATCCGTGCATTAACCCGTTGTGTAAACCCTTGCGCCACGGCCGCTTACAGTCCTGTCATATGTTAACAGCCTTATTAGAAATTCCCGTGCAATAGATTTAAAAATAATTTTCTGGCTTTATTAAAATGGCTTTCTTTGTACTATGGTTGTGGAAATGTACATCGTTAGCCCAGTTATAATATGTGGCATTTATATATATGTTGGGTGAAGTAGTACTAGGGAGATAATATTCACCGAAAACCGATTGTATGTATTCCCCTTTGTCCTGCTCGGTCGTGGAAACCCTGTATATATATTACATGCTCTGAGCAGCCGGAAACTTTCTTTGATTCTTGAACGGCAGCACTGACATTCATAGATTTATTGAAATAATTGAAAACATTTCCAATCATATATTCTTCCTTAATTTTAAATTTTCTCTGCTATATCGTTTTCTCCGTAGAGGCTCCATAAATACTGTGAAAACTGTCATTAAATATATAGGTTATCACAGTTATCCTAATAAAAAAAAATTACCTTGTGCAAGTTCAAAATAAATAGAAGCATTATTGAAAAAATGATTTGTACTACAAAATCAACAAATTAACGTGAAATTTAACTAAAAATATGGTGAAACTGCCGATTGACAGCAATTCACGCGTAATAGTATGATTTTAAATACATACTGTTGCCGACACCGGCATATGTAGATAGTAAATACGTTGCAACATAGCAGCCGGAAGGAAGGATAGCGTTAATGACAAGTATCTAAGGATAGTAAGGGACGGATAGCTGCTATTACATCTCTTACTGCATACCGAGTGTGAGACGATCTATAGAAGAAAATTAATAGAAATAAAAATGCATATATTTTGACATGTTTAGTATGTCAACAGCAATAATGGACTCAGATACTTATTAAAGTGGGACGAAACCACAAATTAATATATAATTATATATCATTTCTTAAGGATTCTGTATGAATTCTACGCAAAATAGGAAATCCCATAAAGGATTATTCATACAATAGAATTCTATAAGCAGTATACATATGTAGTATATCTGTCACTTTAAATATTTTCAGTTAGTCATTAGGGACTAAAGTCGGATTTTTTTATTGTACATCTCTGTCGGACTCGTTTATAATGCGGGATATGAGTAATAGAATACCACAACTTCATACATCCTGCCTGTTTTTAATATTTAGTATCTATACGAAAATTTGAAAGAGGTTCTCACAGATTGGGTTGATTCTGTGACACAGCCATAAATGCAAATTAACCTGTGTATTTATTGAAATGATCTATTGGTGTGCATCACTTAAATTGAAGGTTGAAGAACAAGGACAAAGGATCAGTTGTCAATATTTACTTAATTACATATGTTCTTGTTCTATTTTCGCTCAAGTATGTAGTAGTAGAAGTAGTAAGAATAGCGATTTGAAGTCTTAGAACTTACATACATATGTCAAGTAAATAAAACATATTTTTTTGTTTTGTATTACCGCGATAAATAAAGAAGTATGTACATAGTTTGTTTCTTACTTATTTAAAACTAGTTCTTTGCGAATTCATTTCTTATTATAAACAAGCACATTTCTAAAAAGAGGGATGCATGCACATATTTAAGGCCTAGGTAATTATCGAGTACAATGCAGTATTATAATTGGATTTGAAACACAATAGCGATGGTTCAAAAAAATAACGAAAATGGATTTTTTTAAATAGCTCAAAGTTTGTTTTAATTATGTCGCAATTATATAGGACGAAAAATAAGGAATTTCTAATAAAGGGCAGAAGTTTTTTAGTTAAATACCGGATTTAATTTACGAATGTTATGCATATTTCTACTATTTAAATACATATTACATCACACTGGTTGTTGCTTCATATAAGAAGATCTTACCTCTTGGCAAACTTCAATACAATGGTGTTGTTAATAAACTCGTAGTTCTATGTAACATGTATGATTGGAAAGTAAGACATGTATTATTTTTTCTGAAAGTGCGTTGAACGGACTGTACACATGTACTATATGTATACTTAATGAAGCTGAAATCGGCGTTCTCTTACAGTACTATTTTTGGATGTTCGTATTAAGCGATAACAGCAACGCTGATACATATCGATCTGTCCGATTAGCATTTATCGTTGAGTAACATGGCAGACATTGATTTATTCTTTGAAGCTTAATACTGAATGCCACCACCATTAATTTTAATTGTGCTGGAGATAAAAAGGAAAGAATGTATTGCGCATTCTTAGGATATAATCAGGATCTTATTCTGAAGTTTAAGTATGGCTTGAATGTGTAATACAATTTTGCACTAATGTTGATTTTGTTAATAGTTTGGAATATGGATGTATAGATTACTTGGAAGTAAAGCAATGCTTTGAGAATAATCCGCCAAAATTGTCGTTTTATGTATAGTTAGTTAGTAATGTCAAATGTAGTCAATAAAGAAGACTTATTTCGGTTTAGCAGAGTTACATACATACATACATTATTATACAGGGCTCGGCATAACAATGTTACCATTTTTAATACTAAATATATTTTAATCATAGAATAATACATTTTTTGTTATGATCATAAATTGATTAACTTACCTTTGTATTTGACATGTCAGTTAGTGACATTTAAAAAATGGATCGCTGGCATTTACAAGTGAAAATTTTTGGTCAATCACTGCAGTCCAACGTGCATTTCGGCTGGAATTTGGAGACAGAGTAAGAGAGGATATAGTGCATCCTCCTCGACTGACCATTCGCAAATGGATCAGAAAATGGCAAAAGGAAGGGTCCGTTCGCAACAAAAAAGGAACAGGTCGAAGATTAGTCAGACATGCTGAAAATATTGAACGAGTGAGAAATGCGTTTCAATAAAGTCCTAAACGTTCCGCAAAGCGACACTCTTTAACTTTTAACATTTCGGAAAGAAGTCTTCGTAGAATTTTACACTTGGACCTAAAATTCCATATCTACAAGACGCAAGTTGTCCAAGAACTGGATGCGCGCCACAAACTTAATCGAATGGAATGTTGTCAGAATATCCTAAACGCTATTCAAATTAATCCTAATTTTCTAAATCAACTTCTGATGTCTGATGAAGCCAATTTTTATTTATCATGTTTTGCCAATAAACAGAATAATCGCTATTGGTCTGACATAAATCCAAAAGAAATTCATGGAAAACCTCTGCATAGTCCAAAGGTGATTGTTTGGTGTGCTGTTGGATCCATGGAAATTATCAGGCCTTACTTCTTCCAAGACGGGAATGGTCGATCACTAATCGTAAATTCAGAACGTTATGTAGAGATGCTGACAAATTTTTTGCAACCTGAGTTGCATCGCCGAGGAATTGAAAATGTTTACTTCCAGCAAGAAGGAGCCACTGCTCATACAACCCGTCAATCGTTGGAAACTCTACGTAACTTGTTCCCTGGCCGTGTGAGGCCATCGTGTAGTCCAGACTTGACAGCCCCAGATTTTTGTCCATGGGGGTACTTTAAAAGTAAGGTTTTCTCCGGAGCTATCAATAACTTAAACGAGTTAAAAAATCGCATTACTGAGGAAATTGAAGCCATTCCCGAGGAAATGCTACAACGAGTCATGGTAAACTTCTCTCAGCGTTTACAAGCATGCATTGCAGAAAACGGTGGTCATTTGAAATATTTTATCTTTAAATAATAAATCCAAATATATATACATTAATTTAGGATAAGAATTAAAGTGCATTATATTTTGTTTAAAACTATATTTAGTATTAAAAATGGTAACATTGTTATGCCGAACCCTGTATATTAAACTACATTATTTTGCATACTTTTATTGAATAAATTTTACGTTAGCACCTTTATTTAGTTGCTATGTATATACAGCATGCAATTTGCTAAATATACATACATATGAATGTATGTATTATAATTAAAGTAGACATAATATTTCCTTGCATGTGTCAGGGCAACATGTTGAATTCTGTTTAGCTTTAAGCAGCACATATTATGTTCGTATGAAATTCTTATGGATGAAGTATTGTAAAAAAATTATCTGTTTAGTAAGAAAAAATAATTATTATATAACAATATACAAGCTATAATAATTACAATTTTCACTGTAAAGTTCTTGCCAGTAATAATTAATATTGGAATTTTTCTGTTTATGAACTTGCGCTGAAGAGAATGGTGATCTTAAAACATAAATTCTTCGCCAGAGCCTAATAAAGTCAAGGAGAGTTCTATAGAACGGAGAAGAGAGTAGGTATACAACGTACGCAGGTTTCATAAATTACAGGCCGTTGTTAGACATCACCGTGTTTTAGTGTCCTCGGGGCACAGGAGAGGTTAGGTGGAGTGGGCGTGATTGCTTTATGGTACTGTTGTTGCAATTGGTTATAGTAGAACACCGTCTTTGTCTTTCTAAGAGTCTGCTGTATTGTGTGCGCCCTGCTCGAGATTTAAAAGACGGAATATTGCCTTGTACAATAATATATCCTCACAGATTCATCTTGCTATAAATTTGGTATTAATTATTGGTAAAAACCGAGCGAAATTATGTGTTCTTCTTAATGTGTGACTAAAAACAAACGGCTGATTGCTATCTTTTGATAATAATCTAGAATATAGAGTCCAATGTGCGACATATCAGTACACATATTTAGTGTAAGAAATACAGGGACGCTAAAACCCTTCCAGTAGTTAATGCTGCGAAGAAGATATGTATTTGGTACTACTCAGCTGGGCGAACGCATTGATTTTATACATCAAAATCCCATGTCTGTACTTTGCATAATACACTATGGCCAGATCAAAACGGCCGCGTACACCTATGGAAAGTAAAGATTGGACACTTTCAATACGTTGTTATATGGAAACTGTCCAACCACTTCTTTCCATGGGTGTACGATGTAGTGCAACGGAGGTAGCAGCATACTTACGCCTGGGTACGCAAATTTAGCGTACGCAGGTGCTTCAGAAATTATAGTCGACGACACATTACTTGGGTATCCGCAGGTGGAACGCGTTCGCCCGATGTGTTAGACGCGTTTGTATTCTAAATAGTAATTTTAGCAGAATTCAAGAGATCTCGTCCCAGAATGATACCACAGATTCTTTGAGTCAAAACAGCCAAACTTATCTTAGTTCTAAAATTGATACTATGCAGATATAGTCATGAAGTTTTTTCTATTCTTAATAATATGCTTAAATGATAGTATTTGGCCAAAAGTTGTTAGTGGGGTGTACTTTGATATGAAAAATCAAAATGTGATTTCACCTTTGCTCCAAATTGTACAGGCGACCTGCAAGTATAAATTTGCGAAAACTTTTCAAGGACACTCTATATTTATATTATAATTCAAGTGATAAAATCAATTTGCAATTATGTTTAATATTTCGCGACCCTTGCATTTCATATGACATCCATTGTTGAGTAAATACCGACGTATGTGACTGGTTTGTGTATTGTATCGTGAACGCACTTGTACCCCATACACAACCCTACATACAACACATGTATCTACTAGGTAGGTACACTATCTCGCTATCTGTCACTATTTTGACGTACAATTACGTACATTTCTTGCTGTATACAAGAAATTAATGCGGTACTTTTAATTAGAGAACTATATTTTTAACCCTAGGATGCAGGCCAAAATTTGCATGCAATAGGTCGCTGGACCTCGGACGCATGTGCATCCTAGGTTAAAGGAATCGGATACTCGTCCAGTGATAACACGGTTCTAGATTCCGATAGTTGAACGCGGTTCTGGAATCGGCACCGGTTCTGTCATTTTTCTTACGCGTAGCCGACTTAGCAATCGTGTTAAATATAAAATAGTCAAAATAGTCAAAAATGGTTCTACAATTATATTATGTCATGAGCATTTGTCTTATATTACTCATGTTACATTCTGTTTTAAAATTGATGTAGAGTAGTCTAGAACCAAAAATGGTTCTAGAAGCTGAACCGTGTAACAGAGGTAGTCGGAACCTGATGATTGTTTACAAAAATTTGAGATTTCTTGAAGTATTATACATATATTGCTAGAACACAAAGTAATTTAGCGATTCTAATATTTTCAAGTTTGCTTTTGTTGTGCGATAATGTAACATTATTTACAGGGATTTATATATTTAAATATATATTCATGCCGTTTTATCACTTGGTAATGGATTTTCTTTCGGATACACATTGTCGTGTAATAATTGGTCGATCTGCATTGTATTAGCCATTTAAATGATAAGTTGAAGTAAATTCAACGATGAATCTTTTCCAAAAATTTGCTCTAGGGTGGTCTCAGGATTGATTTGAGAAGAATCAACACACTAGCGGATCAGTTTAATCGTTAATCCAGACTTACCATCTATATTTTACACACATGGGAGAAGATGTTTTGCTGTAAAAATGCCAGAAGACTAGTATTTAATTTTTAGTGGATTAATTTGATAATTAATCACTTTCTGTAATTAAACTTACAACGCAGTGGTCTCGTCTTCCTTCTGGTCGCGATATAATTACACTTGCAGGCTACAATTTAGTTCAAACGAAGAAAACTGGAACGTGGTAAAGAATCGACGTCGCCCATATTTACTGGAAAGTTACGGTTAATTTACAATAAAGTGCGAAGGGGATATATGAGATATAATTACTTAATTACTTGAAGTCCGCTTTTGTAACATTTGTAAACGAAATATACGTCGCACAACAAGCCTGTAAAGTATATATATAAACGTTTCGAAGAGCAAGAACGATTTCGAGAGTGTTTGCGATTATTTTAGTAATATCGATACCATTGTACGGTGTTTGGAATTCATATATTATATTTCGATTAGACCGCCTCCGTCTTCTTGATTGCGTCCGGTGGAACTTGTCGCGCGACTAGCGCGACCGAGTGTATAGCAATATAAACCGTACTGTAATTCAAGACAGTACTGAAGGTTATGCGAACCCTGGTTTGATTTTCATCTCGATGCATGGTACACTTAATGCTCTTGACGACCATCAACACTGGCTTTTATTCAAATATTTAGTATGTACGTACGATTGTAACTAGCGAGTATTTGTATGTGTGATTATAATAAACTATGCAAATTAAGAACTATAAAAATTAGATTGAATACTATGTGCGTCACAGCAAAAAATAAAACCATGCGTTGTTAGTCCTTCAAACAAATGTAAATTGTATGATACCTACATATATCTAACATCGGGAATTAAGGAAAGTGCTGTACTTAATTTTTTTATAAATGTTTAACTCTGAATTGAAACTAAAACATAGCTAGAGATGACTCATATAAAAGAATTCTGAAAGGAGCATGAGAACGACTGTTGACCTTCTCTTTGATAGGTTATTATTTATTACATACATACATTATAGGATAGATGCATATCATGTTGTTACATATTACGAGATGGCCACTTTGGAAAAATAGAGCAATAAGATTCTTATTTTGGAAGAGATGACTATTTGTTAAATTGCTGGAAAACTTACAAAACTCTTTTTTTAAACGAAAGAGCGTTTAGACTGAGACAATTCGAAATATTGAAAGTATGTACGAGTACGTTTAAAAGTATAATCCTTGTTATACGATTTTAATTTTAGAGATTTTAAATCGTTGGGTTCCATAAAAAGTAAAAGTTTTAACATGTACACTCATGGAAAGTAGAGATTGGACAGTTTCCATATAACATGTATTGAAAGTGTCCAATCTTTACTTTCCATGAGTGTACCTAAGATACCTGAATTCTGAAATCTTTAGTTGAATGAGTGTCTAGCAAAATGAGTTTATTCCTTTTTAGAATCTTTTGTGAAAAATCATAATCAGAGTTATGGCAAACATAGTATATAATGTATATCATGCGAATGCCTGCGAGTCGTCGATACCTAAAGTTAAAAATAAAAGATGGGCATAGTTATTTGCCGTTTGAGAGACAGGAAATATAAATATAAATATTCTACCATTGTAGCGGTTTGTTGTATCTTTATCTTATACGTCAATTTTTCGTTCATCGCACTTCAGCGATACATTAGATTCCTTATCGAGACGACGATCGAGGGCAAAAAATCCAAATCTGTGCGGAGTGCAAGTGTAATAGTGTTGTTATCGCCTATCAGCATTGGACAGTCACTACACAGTAATAGGGGCGCGGTATGAGTATTGCGTAGATCCTTCAGCCTGTTTTACACGGTCAACTAGTGCATCAAAGTTTTACGTCAAAGTTGGTCAGAGCCGCTTCAAATTGCCCGTGTAAATGACTACTTTGAAGGACTTTGATGACGTCACATCAAATTTTACTTTGACGTTAAAAATAGTTGCAGCAACAAATTTTGTTATCAAAGTCGGTCAAAGTTCTGCTGTGCGCATGCGTAAGCATTGCTGCCAGCACAATATTTGTTCAATCGTAACTTAACGTCAACAATCAAATAGTCTGTGAAAGCAAAAGTATGTTGGCTGCTGTGAATTTATTTTTAAATTTCTGGCTGTCAAGTAAGAGTTTGAGATGTAACTTTGATGTCCATTGACGAGAAAACTTTGATGCACTTTGACCGTGTAATACACGCTTTCCGCTTGCAGTAGCCAGTCATTACTCATACGTACATATGTATACCAATCGATCGGTCGAGGAAGTGCTCTGGGTATAACAAAAGTATGGTATTATTAGTTCTGTTAAGCACTTTGATACTATTAATTAACCCTCACATAATTACAAACTGAATAGTCGCAATTATCTATTGCAGTTGTAAAACGACGGAACCTACTTGGGATTAACTATGCTTTAGCATACATGCCAACGGCAATGATGCAGAGACACATTTCTAGGATATACATTAAATGTTGTCAGTAGTAATAGAGTAATAAATGATTGTAATAATTATTGAATTTGTCTATACAATTTTCATCTGGTTACTAGTCCGTTTTTATTACAATTTATATATTATTCGTGTAAAGTTTGATAGTATACAACTACATAATTCGAATGTCCTTATATCTAAACTTTAAATTTATCTTACGATTAGTCTGCATGTCGGTAGAATCTATGTGTAGTCTAGATGATGCAAATTATGACATATGTATGCAGCAGAATTCACGTTTCATTTTAATTGGCTGGGAATGGAATATACTAATATACTAATTAGACCGATTCTAAATCAAATTAATATAGAATCTTGTCAATTTAAGAAAACACGCGTATTAAATTGAAATAATTAAAGAGAATAACATGCCTGATATACTTCAGTTACATGTGTTTTATATGTGAGCTGCAATTTTATGTAACGCATATATATACAGGGTGGGGCACCACATTCCCGTCGGTGTATATA
>SMLS01067257.1:0-23090 GCA_004785975.1 Popillia japonica
AAAAAAGCGTACCACGTAATTATCATTTTTTTTTAAATTTAATGACCTATTTATTTCTACTGAATGTCTGGATGTCTATTGTTTAGATCCTTTTGCGCATACACTCTTGAACTCAAAAAGCAGTTCTCAAAACATTCACCTATAACGTAGACCATGTTTACTAACTCTTGACGAGAGTATTTCATTGTGCTTAACAAACACCAATAATCAGTCAGAATTCACAATCGCTTACTTCATTGAAACTATGACAACAAATCAAGTAGTAGTAATTACGCATTTTCTTATTTGTGACACTTTAATTGCAATTAGAAAAAATAGTCAAAGAAAAAAGTGGAAATATTGGTATCATTTTAAAGGTAAATAAATACCCTATCGATACATATCACGTGAGCCACAAAAGAAGTTTTCAGAGTATGCCATGAACGAGTGAGACAGACATACCAGTCACGTCTGAGCTTAGAAAATTGACATTAATCTCAGAAGTGTCATTCGTAAACAATCATAAGTCAAATTGACAAGTCGAAAATACCTTTTAATTATTTAATAATGGCATTTGTATTTAATGGACAACAAAAACGGTACATGATTGAGATTTATTTTAGAAATGGTAGCAAAATTAATGGTGAATGGATTTATTCGATTAGGGATGCATATCAGGATTTTGCACTAGAATTTCCAGATATTGCTATACCCTACGATCACTTTTGCACATCTATTCGTCGTTTTGTGCAACTATTTAGAGAAACTGGAAGCGTGGATCGCAAAAAGGGTAGTGGTAGACCTACGATTAGAACTGAAGAAAATGTTGAAGCGGTAAGGCAATCGGTAGAAGAACGTCTTCAGCTTTCTGTGCGACATTTACATCAAGAATTGGATCTTTCATATGGCACTTGCAGGCGTATCCTTAAGCATGATTTACATTTATATCCCTACCGCTTAGAAGCGACACATGAATTACTTCATGTGGACAAACCGAAACGACAAGAATTTTGCCAACGATTTATTGATCATTTTATTGTTAATAATGGAGGTATTGAAAAGATTATCTTTACTAATGAATCGTGGTTTCATCTTTCTGGCTACGTAAATTCTCAGAATATGAGAATGTGGAGCGCAAATAATCCACATTTTTTTGTGGAAGCACCATTGCATCCACAGAAAGTAGGAGTTTGGGCAGCTATTTGTCAGAGACGTATTATTGGACCTATATTTTTTGAAGTTATGTCGATTAAAAATAAAGAATTTTAAACAGTACACAACCAAATCTTATACATTTTAGGAATATTAAATGCTACACGTTACAGAACAGAAATTTTGATGCCATTTGTAAATATGTTACATGATGATGAATTGCAAGAAGGCTACTTCCAACAAGATGGAGCTCGCGTACACATCACCAATGCAAACATTATCTTTCTGAGAGAATTTTTTGGAAATCATATTATTAGTTTAAATACAATTTGGCCACCTCGTTCATGCGATTTAACGCCATGTGATTTCTTTTTATGGCCGCACTTAAAAAATTCTATTTTTACAACTCCAATTTTTGACTTTAACGACTTGCGACAAAGGATCATTAATAAGATCGAAGAAATTAATAATATGCCTTGGATCCTACAAAATGTTATTAATTCTGTTAAACAAAGAATATTATGTTGTAGAGATGAGGGCGGTGGCCATATAACACACCTTATTTAATTTTGTTATATGTCGATTATACTTTTTTTTCCAAATCTATTCTGAATATTATGAGATTTCGCTTAATAAATAATACTGTCTAATCCGATTTGACTTTATTATTAGGTTATGGTTTAGCGTAATTAAATGTCAGTTGGTAAAACCGCTAAAGCAATCTAAGACATAACTAATTTAATCCATGGCAACTTTTTGTGGCTCGTGTTTTACTACTAGATAGAGGGCATTCCATTTAAGAAATGGCATAAAGTAGAATTGAAGATATTGAGATTCAAATAATCTTTTTGGACATCCTGTATAATAAACACACAACATTCCACGCTTATAAGGTAAAATGATACCAGTTTAGACATTTTGCTAGATTTCATTAAAAAATAAATGAAAAATGATGCGGGAATTAAAGTTTAAGTAGTGATTTCGGCAAAAAAATATAAAAAATTCAATAACCTGGCAATGTCGCATTTTAACAGAGAGACATAATAATTAAAGTTCCGGTGACTTTTTTTAACATTTATTTACCAAAAAATATAGATACATATGGTGCTTACATGCGAGGCTTAATATTTCACCATATATCTATCGAGTCAAAATTAATTTCAAAGTGACAGTATGAATTCTGCTTCTTCGTCTGACCATAATTCGGAGGTTGCGGTAGAATCATTTTTATATCTTTTTCTAAAACACTGGCGTAATCTGGCACATCTGGTAAAATTAAGTTTCCTGGTAATTTTAAACTTCTTCGTAAGAAAGTTACCTCAAATTCGGCATTTTCTTTATCCCCGTCAGCACTTTGCCTATGTAATACCTAAACCTTTTTGATTTTGAATTTTCTGGTGCAAATTCAATGAGGACATAATCATCTTTACAGGGAGATCTTTCCAACTCTTTAAAATTTGAGGGGTCTGTTTCTGGTTCAAAAGTATTGCTACTGCATTCAGAATTCCATTCTTCGTCTTCTCTTTCATCATCATCTTCCACAATTTGTCCCTTAATTGCTTTCTTCTTATTTTGTTTGTCTAATGCCTCTTGTCTGTTTTTGTATTTTTCTTCTATATCCTTCTTTTCTGGTGTGTCGGTGGCAATTATACTTTTACCTTTCTTTCTACCTTGCCGTACATTTTTTTCTTGCCTCAGCTTTAGGATAAGCTCTGATGTTTTCTGGGCTAACAAATTGTTTTATATTGATGGAGTCACTTCATGTGCTAGAGTCCTAGGTGTGGTCTGGCTGAACGAATGACCATGCTCGGGCTCTTCAGCAATCAGTCCGTCGGTTACTGAACTAGGTAAAAAATCCACATCCGCAAATATGTACTGATCGTAAGGATAAATTTCGCATTTATTGAAGGCTGCAGTGATGTTACCTGGAAGCATTGGTTTTAAATATGCTTGACCCACACAGAAAACTTCGTAAATAGATATGGGTTTTCCTGGGTGTTGCATTAATCAACTATCTACCGCAAACGTTGTATGCCAAACTACATGGCTTAAAAACCCTGACATCTAGCGGTTGAAGTTTATTAGTTGAATGTGGGGGAAAGGTTACAACAGTAACTCCATTTTCCTTAGCAAGATTAAGTATACCAATGGATAAGAGACTTTCGTGATTGTCATATAAGAGAAGGTCTGGATTGTCTTTAGAACTATTCGTGTGTTTAATAAAATGTGCCATCACTTTCAGGAATAAATCAGAATTCATCCACCCCGATGGGGATGCCAGTCCCAAGGTACCAGGTGGAGCTCCTGTAATCATGTGCTCCTTGAAGTGTACACGAGGAAACATCATTGCAGGCGGGAGATGATTTCCTGTAGCATTAATTATAGCACACGTTGTCACAAGAACTCCCTTTCCTCCACTCGTAACTTTGTTGACCTGCTTAACTCCTTTGGCAGCTATCACTTTAGCAAATTTTTGCACAGTCACTGTTGCAGTCTCATCTCAATTAAATATTCTAGTACCATCACTAAATCGCTCATGTCTACTCATTGCATTATATAAATTGTCAAAGAACTTGTTACCATTATATTCGTTGAAAGATGTGGCACGGGCAAGACTGCAGCCTTCCGGTGCTCTCTATGAAAGCTTTTGATTTCGTCTCATAAAATTTCTCAATCATTCTATGTGTGCCATGTTATTTGCATTCCAGGTTTCTGGAATTTTCAAATTATTTGTTACCGCTAGTTCATAAGCTACCTTTCGACAATCTATCGAAGACACCCTGTATAAGTCAAATTAATTTTAAAATGTGTTCCTTTGATCCTCATTAATATACCGTAAATCAAAATTTCTATTGACTTAAGGATATACATACCTACAATCAAAGACCGGAGTCTTAAATGGACACCCTGTATATTGGAAAGAAAAACTCTGTATATTTTGTATCTTAAATTCAAAAAGCGAATTTTTTTCGTGTCTATTTTCCCTTATGTATTATTTTATTCGTGTATTATTTATAATATTGTTTCTATTCCTATTTTCTACCTGTTTTAACGAATGAAAAAGAGCAAAAGTAACTAAAACCTAAAATCACAAATTTTCATGTTGCGCCAACAGTATTACAACTGTATTGATAAAATTTCAATTTAAAGTGTTGCACAAGGGCAAATTGCAACCAGTTGCCCTTGCTTATATAAGGGTTAGTTAAAAGTATGGAGACGGCGATTTATTGTCGTTAATATTCATTTTAAAGAATTATGTTCAATATAAAAGTTTGTTAGGATATTTTGATCTACATTTGAGAATATTTAAATTTCATTTTTCTTCAATTGTTTTTTAGTTACGCCTGGTCGCGCAGTTTTTTTAAATGGGAACTAGTAAATTTTACTCTACCATTCGATAGAGAATTTTTTTCTCTTTACAATAATGTTTTTGTTTTTTTTTTAATTCATTTTAATAACTTTGTTATAACAAAAGGCCGGTTCAAGTGTTTAACAGATGTTCGGTACATCGCAGATAGACAGAAGTGAAGCGGTAAACAAATTTGAGTGACATAATTTCATTAGTGGTTATTGAGCACGTCAAATATTTGACAGAAATGACTTATTTCATTTCAATTCAGCAATTTGTTGCTGCTAATATTAACAATGACGAGTTTAAGTGAACATGAACGAATTGAAATACTTATGATGTTGGGTTACGGAGATAGACGCAGAATTTTACAAGACGTTTGTAATTTATTTAATGATACGCATCCAAATAGAAATCCAATTTCTAAATCCGTTGTTGGTAAAACTTTAAGACGCTTTGAACAAACGGGTAGCGTTAAAGATTTGCCAAGGAGTGGCAGACCTAGAACAGCAAAAAGCGATGATAACAAACTGGATATTTTATTGGCTGTATCTGAAGATCCCCATATCAACCAATCAATTAGCGGCCAATTTCAATATTTCACAGTCATCGGTCGTGTCATTTTTAAAAAGTGAAATGTATAAACCCTATAAGGTACACCTTGTACACCAGTTAACGAAAGATGATTTTGATAGGAGATTACAATTTTCTGAAAAAATGTTAAATATTTGCAATAATAATGAAAATTTTGTCAACAGTATTTTTTTCTCTGACGAAGCTACTTTTTGGCTTACCGGTGAAGTAAACAGACATAACTGCAGATACTGGTCACCGGAAAATCCCTCTTGGTTTTTGGAGCACCATACGCAGTACCCCCAAAAGGTTAATGT
This sequence comes from Popillia japonica, assembly GCA_004785975.1. Taxonomy (NCBI): domain Eukaryota; kingdom Metazoa; phylum Arthropoda; class Insecta; order Coleoptera; family Scarabaeidae; genus Popillia; species Popillia japonica. Next base: position 5,371 of record SMLS01067257.1, read on the forward strand.
TTGGATTGGCATTCTAGACGGTCATATTATCGGTCCCTTTTTCATCAATGGCAATTTAATTTCGGCTCTGTATTTGCAGTTATTGCAAAATGAAATAATACCTGCCTGTGCTACGCTCTATCCACATATATAAAGATAAGCCCAATAACGTCGAAGATTTACAAATCCGAATTATCAGAACGACACAAGCAATTCCTCGAGATTTTTTACAGAGCTCTGCTCGGGGTTTTGTAAATCGATTGGGTCATTGTCAATTTACTAACGGACGACAATTTGAACACTTACTTTAATTTACTTTGTTATTAATTTGTTTAATTTTTCTTTGTTATTAAAATGAATTAAAAAAAAACAAAAATATTATTGTAAAGAGAAAATAATTTTCTATCGAATGGTAGAGTAAAATTTACTAGTTCCCATTTAAAAAATTTGCGCGGACAGGCGTAACTAAAAAACAATTGAAGAAAAAAAAAAATTCAAATATTCTCAAATGTAGATCAAATTATCCTAACAAACTTTTATATTGAACATAATTCTCTAAACTGAATATTAACGACAATAAATCGCCGTCTCCATACTTTTAACTAACCCTGTATATTAAATTGAATGTATAAACAAGGCGGTTGGAAATTAGTTTTTGACTGCGCATACACACTAAAATAAATCTGCAGACTATCACAAACTGTATGTCGGAACAAACCTCATATAAGCATATTGAAACTGTCCGATTTATTCTCTTTCTGGGTGTATTGCGTAGACAAGTGATCGCCTGATTTGCGGGAAGCCGTCAAAACAGGCCGTCAAACTATTTGGCTGGACAACTGTAGGTTTCAGGTAAATTGCTTTACGCAGATTAAGCTAATAATCGCATTACAAATAGACACTCTTAACACTACATAGAGATAAAAATGTTATTTATCATTCAGCGGAAGAGATACATATGTATGTATCACTTCACTACGCAAACGTCAACTTGGAGCAGTCACATACGCAACTTTTAAGAACTTTATAAGATTAATTAATAAATTAATAAATTATAAGTAATTATGCGTGTAAAGGTTGCTTGATAACAGCCAATCTCAAGCGTTTAATAGTCCAGTGAAATGTCAAGAAATGTCAAATGACATATAGGTACATGTCACTCGATAATATGTATTGGAATTATTGATTATTGATTTGAATTATTATTTGGACTTTGCAGGTCTTAAACTTAATTCAGCTTCAGCAGCTAGTTTTTGAATTTCTGTCGACGTTATTAATACAACAATGATGTTTAATAATTAAGTGAAATGTAAAATGACATAATATAGAGACACATCTCACTCGATAAAATGTATTGAAATTATTGATTGAGATTTCTTCTAGTTAAAATTATTGTTGCATTTATACTAAAAAATATCGTATGACACAGTGCATAATTAGCTTTTAAAGCACGAGTAACGAGTTTAAAGCCACGACGCGAAGCGGAGTGGCTTTAACGTTACTTTAACGTTATTGATTATGCACTAATAGTGTCATAATATACTATTATTATTTATACGTATAAAGAATCTGCAGTAAGTGAGATTCAATTTAAATACAGGTGTCAATGTAGGTGTTTTATAATATTGACATTATCCTATTTTAAACTTATACACTATATTTTTTTGGATAAATTAATCTAAAATCTGTTTTGTTAATTTAATTAGCAATTAAGTTTTTATTATCAATCAATTATATAATTAGTGAATATAAAGTGGCGAAATTTTGAGAAACATGAAACCAGTAATGTAACTCCGATATAGTAAAGGGCATCAATCGTAAGAAAGTTGATAAACTGAAAATTGACATCGTCGTAAATCACACTGCGTTTGATTCAAAATGTCCACATTACAATAGAATATTAGAAAAACAAAAATCGAAAGCTAGATATCAATAGCAATAAATAAAACAGAAATTAAGTCAAATATACAGATTGTTGTATTTAACTGCCAAAGATTTCTTAACAATAAAGATCCTATTGTGGAACTTATTGACAGATGGAAGCCATTTATAATAGCATTAGTAGAAACGCATATTGATGACAAATATAAATGATACAGAAGTTTACATCGAAGGATACGCAGTAACAAACTCAACAACCAACAATAGAAGAACTGGCTGCATTTTGCTGTTTATAAAAGACATTCATGACCAAGTAAAACTTATTTGTGTTGAAAATTACGTATGATTAATATGCCCAGAAGTTAATATATGTAGACAAAAGACTTGCTAACAGTAATATATCATCCTCGTCAAACAACTGATAATTGCTTGCTTAGAATATATTGATGATTTTATTGACGATCCCCTTGATTTTGACGGAAATATAATATTAATAGGAGATTGTAATGTACAGGGTTTCCCACGGAAGTGGCTAGTTTTGAAAGTTTTGGGTTCGTAATAATTTGGCACTTATTTACTATCTTTCTACAATATTATCAAGTTTCTTGCACTTCTGGTAAACCGGAAGTGACTACGAAGTTTGTTATTTTAAACGGAACATATTATTACGTTTTTGAATTCAGCATCAAATTCTATAAGTATTATAATTAGGGTTTCCTACACATAGAAGAAAAAACTATTGAAGTTACTAAAAAAAGTTGGAGATGTAGCGAGCGATGGAAGAAACACAAACATTTTTAAGGATGCGTGCCCAGTCATAATCAATAAATTACAAAAATTAAATGGAACCAAGAACTGTAAAGACTTTAGACCTAGACCTAGAGAAATCGCTGTAAAAAACAGTTATCCCGAATATTGTGATAAAACTAATATAATGGTGGCGAATCAATCGGGTTTTAAGCAAGATCAATCATGTGAAATGGTAGACATTTCTGATAAATGGTTAAAAGAAATGGACGAAGGTAAAATCGTCATTGCAGTTTTCTTTGACTGTAGCTGAGCTTTTTAAACAATTAACAGAGAGGTATTAATAAAGAAATCAGGATTCGTGGGGATCAATGGGACAGTTAAAAAGTGGTTTTCGTGTTATTTAGAAGATAGGTATCAAAAAGTAAAATACAACGGACATGTGCCTGATCAGCAAAAACCAAAACATGGAGTGCTACAGTGAACAGTGCTGGGTCTAATATTGTTCAACATCTACATAAATGATACGGTGTCGGTTATTTACAATTGTGATATATGTACATATGTTCGCTAACAATACAATGATCTATGTATGTATGTATATAAGTGAAAATAATATTGAAAGTATGCTGAATACGTTGAATGACGAACTTGAAAGACTTTTTGTATGGATCTACAAAATCAGTCTTTGTATTAATATCAATACAACTAAGTTTATGTATATTCGAAGTAGATATATGTAAGTTAAGTAGTATGAATACATTGAGAATAAAAATAAACGACATCGATATAGATAAAGTAGATCATATTAAATACTTAGGTGCCATAATAGAAAAACATTTAGAATTTAAGAAACATGTAAAATGTATACAGAACTAACAAAATGTCTAAACAAAGTTAATTTGCTCTATAGAATAGGAAGACAAATGTCGGTATATATTATGCTTAGATTATGTAAGACAATGATTGTTCCACATCTTCAATATTTTGTTCAACTGTTTTGTGGATGCTGAATAAAGGTGAATGACAACAATTACAAAAACTCCAAAACAGAGCGGTGCCAGTAATATCAAAATGTAGTCGATATACGCCAATAAACACTATTTTGAATACATTAAATATCTTGAATGTTAACCACCTTCTAACTTATAGGACATTAACTTTTATTCATAAAATTAAGCTGGGTAGTGTGCCTGAGTATTTAGGAAGTAGAATACAATATGTTGGTGAAAATCACAACCATTATACGAGGAATACTAATAACTTTTTCATACAACCATACAATAAGGAGAAAACAACTAATAAAATTTTTGTTGGTGATATCGCATTATACAATGAGTTATCGGGCTTTATAAAGGATCGTGAAAATCTAAATACATTTAAGAGATTAGTTATGAAGTACTAGATAAATATTATATTATGTAAAATTACATGTAATAATAGTAGCTATTCGTAAATGAAGTTCTATTATTATGAGTAATACAATGCAGATTTTAAGTTAAATAATTTAAATATAGAGGTTTACGATGATTTGCACAGTAAATACACCTTTATACGGGGTCCTTTACAAAATCCGTTAGTTAGAATGTTATAGACGCCTTCTGCTAGTCCAATTCTGAAATGTTAGAATTTAGATTTGTAAATGTATTGTTTTATAATACGGAGTCTTTATTTAGAATCGGAACCCACGTGATCTCTGACGTAAGGTGACGTAAATAATATGTTGGCGAAACAAGAAATATCCCTAAGCTATCTAACCGGCCTAACCTTGAAAATTTAAAACGCAGAGTAAATATTTGTTTAGATAACAACTGAAACCACTTTCAACATTTATTATAACTATTTTTCCGTTACTTACAGTTGTGATTATTTACAATTTGAACCTAACCTGTAAAATTTTAATTGTCAATATATGTAAATAAAAAGTTCTGGAGGAATTTGATTTTTAAAAATATGTATTACCATACTGTTAAATGGGTTGCATATCTAAAAGAGGTCACGTGGGTTTCGGTATTAAGTGAAAGCCCTTTGCTGAGGTGGAAAGTGGTTCATTACCGTATAGAGATTAGAAAGCCAACATAGTCTGTAATTCTGCCATTATCGTTACTTACTTCACATAAAATCTGTTTTATTACTAAAGATTTGCACCAAATTTTAAAGCGATTTGTTAGGCTCGTGTCAAATGGTTGACTAACAGCAGTTGTACATGGTGGAGGAAATATGACTTTTATATTTTGCAACTCTAATTCCCGTGGATGACAGGCACGATTGTCCATAAACTGCAAAATCTTTGTACCTTGAATACCCATTTTTCTATATAACTGAAAAATTCAATCTGAAAATATAGTAATTGCCATCCACGCCTTCTTAGTTGATCGCGATATAACAGGTAATTTTTTATTATTTAAAGCTAATGTTTTTCTTTGTAACTCATGATAAAACAGTCCCGTTTCATCTACGTTGTAATAGTATATTACCAATATTACTTACCGAGGAGAAAAGTGGTTCATTACCGTCGAGAGATTAGATAGTTCACCGAGACGCGAAGCTTTGAGGTGAACTTAATCTCGAGACGGGAATGAATCTTTCCACCGAGGTTTGTAGACTATTTTACCCACGATCGGTTAGTGTTATATATGGTACTAAATCATTAAATTTCAAAAATATATACGTGTTGAATTTCATGGCATTTTGACAATTGCTTTTGATATGTACTGTTGCTAGATAACGTAGTAATTACTAGTAGTATTTTTTGACAGATATAGTATGCATTACTTATTGAAATGACACTGACGTTTCATAAACTTTTTTGAAATGATATTAGCTATCCGGGAAAGTGACCTTTTGATGTTCTTTTACTAACATGAAATCGTGACCAAATCTCATTTTAGACTTACAATTAGTTCACTTCACAGACCTTGCTTCACTTGAATGTCAGCACCATTTCACTTACTTGTGAATAATGTATAATAGAGTTATTGTTGGAGAACTCAGACAGTTTAATTATTATTAGTTAGTTGCGTAGAATTAAATTTAGTCATTTGCAATCTTACATTACTGGAAACCGATTTCATTTATTATTCTATGTATTAGACTATAATATTTGCACATTTTATATCGCATTGTACATTATCGTATTTACGTATTTTTAAGATTTTAAAACACCTCTTTTTTTGGAACATGATTCTATATCAAAATTAATATTTTAGCAGTTTTAGTTTTCTGTTATTGTCGCCTAGGTCATTATTCATTATAGGCTTCATATAAACATCCACCCAAAGAGGGATAAGGATAACCGTACGACCAGTACCTTCTCAACGTAAATACATTTAAGACACGAAATCTGAGCCCTTCTTTAACCTTTAGTCATTCTGTGAATATTATTCTTATTTCAGTTTATTGTAAGTTAGATTAAATATATGAATTTAGTACCTATATCTCTTTAGTTAATTCATTGGTCCTTCGAACATTAAGAAAAATTAGTGCGGAGTGCAATTACAGTCCATACAATTTAAATAGTTGTAATAGTATGCACTATTTTATATATGTTTTCCGTTTAATGTGATGTTTAATAGTATATTACATAACGAGAGTTGTAAGTAGCTTATTACATGCGAGTAGAAAAATTGCGCGCGAGCCGCGTAGCGGCGAGCGCAGTAATTCTACGAGCGGTCTGTTATTTCTAAATTTGGTGTTCTGTAGTTTCCCAAAAGCCATGGCAAATGCGGAAAGATAACAGCCGCAGGCGTAATAATAACTCATGCCCAGCCGATGCCCTCTGTAGTTGGCGCAAGCTGTTGGGGGAGGTACAGGCGTGAATTATTATTATAAATATACTGCAATCAGAATATTTTAATTGGGGTCCTACAGAGATTTTTTTTTGTTTTGAGTGAGGAAAAATGCCTCAACGCACCATCAGCGACAAGACCCGTCATCGGTATGTGGGGCTTACAACCACTAAAAGACCTCACTATGTCAGGTGTAGAATCCACCATTGTCGCATTACTTCAGGATGACACCTCGTAGTTAGCCTCAGTTGGCTGCCTCCGTTGCTTGGGTCTCCCTCTTCTTCCCTTTCAGCACCTTCTCGACGAACGGGGCGTAGTCGTTTCCTGACAGCAACGTTTGTACCACGTTGTTCGGCGTTAAGGGGCCACTTCTTCTTGTAGCGTTGCTTTGTAGTCGCTCCACCTCTCGCACTTGGAAGAGGTGTAGTAAGCGTCGTCTGCGTTTCGTTCTGCCAGGGCTCTTGTCAGCTTTGTCAGGTGAACGCTTTAGCATTCGCTCTTACTTGTCTTGCGCCGACCTCTCGTCGGGTCTCGTAGACTTTCTTCTTTTCCTAGGCCAGCAAGTCTGTCGCAGTTACTCTTGCGATCACAAGCACCGCCGGTTCTGAAACCGTACGATATGAGCTGGCGATTCTGAGAATTTCCCGTCGCTATACTGAAGCTATTCACTTCCTGTACTTGTCCTGTCGTAAGGTGCCTGCCCAAATCTCACTTCCATACAGTAGTATGGAGCAGTCGTCCTAGTAGTTTGCCAGTTATGTCCAGTATTCATAGCGGTCTGTACGCCGAAACTCTCGTCGGGTCGCTTTTGCCCTTGCTTATCAGTACTAGTCGTTGAACTTTCCATCTGCCGTAAAAACCCTTGTGTAAGGCAGCAGCCGTACGCTCGGTGAAAAAGTGGTCAGGACGGATAAGCGCAGCAGCAATGTTCGGGTGCATTGCTGCTGCGCTTAGCCGTCCTAACTACTTTTTCTCAGAGCGTACTTATTCAGAAGCAGGTCTGGATAGACGCATGCCATGGTCTTAAGTCCTTCTACTAGTATTCCATCTGGCCCAAGCGCTTTCCTGTTTTGCAGGGAGTTCATCGCTCTTGCCAATTTATCTTCGCTAAACAGCGGGATGTCATGCAATAGCTCGTCCTCCACTTCCTCAGTTCACTCTGGATGAGTAGGGAACCATGTGTCGACGATGTTCCGCATTCGATCGCGTTCGAGAACTGGATTGGCTATCTTTGTAAAGAACTTCCGCATGACGATTTTGTACCCCAATCCCCAGGGGTCATTGTTCACGTTTTGCCTCTGCTCCTCCGACTTGAGGTTCTTGCTTCATCCTGTAGATCCTGTAGATGGCGTATTTAAGATCCTTCTTGGGGTTCCTAAGATCTTCGGATTCTAATTCTGCCGCGTTTGGATCTAGTCGGCTCACTCTTGTTATCCTCCGTCAGAGCTTCAAGCATCTCTTCCGGAGGGCCTATTCATCGTTTCACCTATCCAGGTTTTCTGTTGTCGCGGAACTATCATGGCATAGAAGCGTCGCAGGCCCATTACTACCATTATCCATAGACTGGTTTAGAAAAAGTGTCATATTTTTAAAAGTCCCACGCATTGGTCTGGTTCACAATTTGATCTGCGGGAATGGGGTATAAACAATTTCTAACTAGCAAGCCTTTATATGTAATGTGTGAAACAAGCAAGTGTTGGATTGATGTTTCGTACACCCTGTTGTCGTACTTGCCTACAGATAGCCCTATTAGTGGGCTCATTTCGTATAGATTTTTATTGACTTTAACACTTTAATCGGTTTTATCCATATTAGTTTGTGTTGTGAACGTTTATGAACACTTGCAATTTCTCCATTTATACTGTCAAACAGTTCATTTAAGAAAAAATAAAGGCCAGCAGTGTGTTGAGCCTCAGCAGGAATTTTTATAGGTTTCAGATGTACTACCGCTCACCAATTGAATGGTCGATGAGACACTTTGGCTAAAAGCCTCTGCACACATTGGTATCTTCATCTTCAGTACCCATGTCGTCACGTGTAGATCTGTAAGTTTGGGCATATTTCTCACTTTAACCGAAAGATCTATTAAATATGCATCACGTATATGTAACCATTTGCCAAAATGTCTTTCGTTAAGAGATTGTTTCGGATGCATTTTAACAAATGTGTGATCAAACAGGAATTATCATATTTCCATCAAAGGAAATCACGTTCTCTTCGATATCTAATTATATATATATAAGTTATTTCTGAGGGCATTACTTCTTATCTCCTCCATAAGCATTCGAATAGCCTTCACATTTGTTACTTCTTGATCACATATAGAAGCAACTATTTTTAAACCTGCAGACTGCACTTTCTTAACTATTTTTTAAATAATCTGTGTATTTCAGGAGCAGATGTAGGAGATTTACAAAATGCATATCCTACTCGTTGCTTCCATTTCTTGTAAAATACCTTTCATCATAAATACCAATATATGATCAGGAACGTCCAGTTTTTTTCTAATGTCATCATCTAGAAACCCCTCGATAATGTCCCTTTGGTTATTATAGTCAACATGTGGTTGCAAGCATAACTCGTCAAATATTATCGAACATGTCTTTTCTTCTTCTGTCATATTTTTAACATTACTGTTAATGCTTGTTAACACCTTTTTTTAAAACACCAGTTCGAATCGGTGCTTTATTTAAAAACTTCCTCAAAGATTATTCTGTTGGCAGAAAGAAATTTATAATATCCAGGATTGACAAAGTCAAAACTTTATCATTTGAAGAAAATCTTTACCTCGAACTTCTCTTGAATAATTTTAAAATTGTTGTCTAAATAATTGCAATGCCATTGGGAAAAGGTTTTTATTGCTATAGCTTTCTTTTCTAGCTAACAGCTATTAGAATACTTTCCGTAGTTGCTGGCTCAGTAACTAATAAAAATAGGCATACAAGACTATGGATAAATGTAGAATTTTTTGGGAAACTGTGTGCTGTAATAAAAAGCTACCACTCCCCATTTAACAAAACAGGATTTTTATTGTCCAAAATAACTAAATTGGTAGCTAATTTAATAAATATTTAAATTTTGTTGAAAGTTATGATGTTTGTCAATATTGGTTAGTATCGGAACCTCTGTGAGCGATAGTGTATTTTGAATTTTAATCATAAATTTTGCTGCGTATAATGATAGTGCTATAGGTAAAACCAGCACCTTTTTATAGGTTTAAAATATTTCGAACGAGATAGTCATCAGCATTAAAACTGTGCAAGTTATTCAGCTGTTAATTTTTTCGTACCTGATTTATGCTAGAAATTTAATCTTTTGTGATCGTAAACATGCCAAGAATTACAAAAACTTTAAAAATATAATACCGCCGAATAGATACAGTACCAGAACAGTTTTAAATAAATTTTGGAAATGCTTTTATGTTTAGTATATTATGCACTACAGAAGTATAAATACCGATGTTTTATGGAATCATTAAGACATTTTTTTATTTCTGAGAGTAAATAGAATGTGGTTAAATAGTTTTGATCTGTGTTTGAATAAGTTAAACATTCATATGACAGACTGATTAGTCTATAGAGCAATATGCAATCAGAGTTACATTGTAGTCCATAGCTAATGAATTAATTATTGCCAGGGCGGTGCATAATTGGTGAGGCCAGATAAACTGAGTAGAAATGGTCTTTGAAATTACTCGGCAAAGTAGCTTTGAACTTATAATAAGAACGTAGTATGCTATAAATATGTTGCCCTTACTAATTGCTTGTAGTAATTATAGAATTATATCTATAGTAGTTGCATTTAGTACTAAAATTTTATTCATCTCAGTTTACCTAATAACATACTGTCCGCAACAGATAAGAACCTACTAACCGTATTGGTACTCTTAGACTTCAGCAAGGCATTTGATACGGTTAATCACACGATACTGTCATCCATCTTCCACTTTATTGGACTTGAGAAAAATGCAGTCAATTTACTCCACAATTTGTTATTAAACAGAACTCAGTCTGTCGTTCTTGGAGATAACGTGTCGTCACCTTTGAAGTTGATTAGCGCTGTGCCACAAGGCAGTTCAATAAGCCCTCTGCTTTTCGCCATTTATACAAGTATGGTTTTCAGTAGCATTAAGCATTGTAGGATCAAAATGTATGCCGATGATACTCAACTATGTTATTCATTTCCTCCTTCAAGCATTATGGAGAGCACTCAAAACATACAATATGATTTGGATATTGTGTCGTCCATTTGTAGTAAATATCACTTATTCCTAAACCCCTCAAAATGTTCCGTCATGGTTTTTGGCAAACCAATGATAGTAGAGTCATACTCTAACGCCATTCAACTTACAATAGCAGGTACAAGGATACCGTTGGTCCAGGAAGCAAAAGTGTTGGGGCTATCTATTGATAATACATTCAGATTTAAAAAGCACATATCTTCATGTATACAGCGCGCATACAGTGGACTGAAAACAATATATCCTCATCGATCTTATTTATCACAGCAAACAAAATCCGTACTCTGTAATTCCTTGGTTGTCTCGCACTTTTCTCACTGTTTATGTGTTTACTGGCCTTGTTTAGATGAAATTTCGAAATCTCGAGTACAGAGAATTCAAAACTCTTGTATTAGATTCATTTTCGGCATTCGTAAATATCAACGAATTTCACATGCCTTTGAGCGTAGCGGGTGGTTGAAGATGAACCGCCGCTATCTGCTTAGATCAGCATAATTGTTTCAATCTATAGTCACTAGCAGAACCCCTATATACCTGTACAAAAGAATTCAGTTTCGAACAGACGTACACAACATCAATATTAGGAATAAGGGAACCATAACTCCCCCCTTGCACAGCACGACATTGTTTGAAAGATCATTTTCATTCAACGTATACAAAATTTACAATAGTGTACCTGTCCATCTGAAATCCTTGCCACTTAAAAAATTTAAACGTGAATTGTTCAATATGCTTCTCTCTTCGCAACAAAATGTGATGACCTTACAGTTACGAACGGATCTGTTGCAGTTGTAGTATAAAGTTAACGAAATGGGTTACATCCAGAATACTAGTCTTAAGTTAGTTATAAGCTCTTAATTCTTATATTTTATATTATTAGTAAAATCAGGGCCTAGTGTAAGAATGGCAAGAGAGCTTCTCTCTCAAGCCAAACTATACCATGGGGTTTCTCTACTCTCTATTGCTTTTATTGGTTTCTATTATGTATGTACATATATTGTGAGTGGAAGAAATAAAAACCATTATTATTATTATTATTATTATTATTAATAAGTAGTGCATTGAAAGGTAATATTAAGGCGGTCTAGATAAATATTTTTATTGCATCTAAATATTGAGTGTGTTTTAGTATCAATTTGACAAGATGTGACTAAAGTTCATGAGTTTTAGTTTGAGAGGTACTATTTCCTGTTTGATTTTACCGTTGATTTGGAGATTTTACAATTAGATGAATCCTATACGATACATTTTGCAGATTATTCTATGTTATTTATGTACGCGTTGTATCATTCAATGATAAAAGTTTTGGAGCAGTAATCGTATAAGAAAATACATTTTCTTGGAATTGAAACAATATGCATGTGTATAGGTATGTATATCAATGTAATATGTGTAGGTACTCCTTGTGACTGATTGCGTAATAAATTGTGCAATACAGCTTAAAAATAATTTCATAAGATTTTTAATTTTTAACCTTTTTTAATGCGGACTTCAGCAGAATCTAACAACCCGTTGTACAGCACTCACTTCTGTATGTATGTATGTAACTTTCCAAACCTTTATGACTGGTAGATGCACGAGAAATCTATTAGTTTCTTCATTTGTACTATAGTATACTATTTATTTAATTCTAACACCTTCTATCGCTTAAGCTAAATAAAATCATTGTGATTGTTGTTGCAGATAGCATATCATACATACGCAATCTACTGGACATGTCAAAATGCAAATCTTGTTTTTTCAATATAATTGGTTTCTGCGTTTTCATTTACTGCAGTGATGAAACTATGCCCGAACGAATGATTGCTTATTGTATTGTAGTAGTCCAGAAGAAAATTCAAGCGGTAGATATGAGAAAGGTAGATTATGAGAAAGAGAAGTTCATCTTTCGTTACGAGACATTCATACATGAGAAAACCCGATAAAACATAAATTAAATGATGTCTTTAAGCTGTTACGCTATGTTATGCTTTTATTTGAAATTATGGTGTTAAATAATAACTTTTACTTAATTTATCATGGTCCATTACGACTCTACAATACTTCCAAAGGTCATAATTACAGAATGTTGAAATACAAATGGTTTCGTTTTCCTTATTGTATCTATTAAGTTATTGTACATATTGCACAAACAATAACATTTCGGAATATGAGTAGTGATTTTGTTGCAGATGCATAACATAAACAGCTATTTTAATTTAAAGATGTTTTTGTTTACTTCTGTTTGCTTTCCTGCCGTGTTTCAAGATTTTCGTCATATACTGATAGACTAAAGTCAATTTTTTTCTAAATACTGTGGAAATTATAATGTTTAGAATACAAATATGAGTCCTAAGTTCAAGTTTAGGTAAATGTATACATTGCTATTATTCACGAAATTTCGATACCACTGGATTCATTGTGAATAATTATATGTATTATATTTTTATTATTAATATGTAGATATGTATATTGTCTTCCTATAATAGCAAAAGTAATCTTAAAGACAAATATTTATGGATATTATAGATTATTTGTAGGTGGCAATGAGAACTGCAATAACCAATACACGGGACACTATCCAAATTTCTTGGAATACTTTGTGAAAAAGTGTAGGTTATTCCTTGTTTGCTTCGGTGTATGAGGCTTGAATTTAGAGATATACAGCGAAACATTGGTTTTGATCAGTGTGGTTCATTTGTACGATAATTAGAATAATTTTTAAGTTGCTATTATGCCGCGTGGAAAAGAATTGGCAGTTCTTGAGAGGTAGCTTATAATCTACTTGAGAGATTCTGGATTGACACAAATTGAAGTTGGTCGCAGACTAAATCGTTCGCAAAATGTTGTGGCTACGTTTCTACAACAGGGCGTTGAAAACTACAGGAAATAACGCCGATTTGTGAAACCATCCATAAAATCTAGCGAGCAGTTTTGCGAGAAATTTCATCAACAGAAGCTTCTTCTTCGAAAATTGTTAGAAGAATGAATCTAAAATGTGATCTTAGGCTTGTGAGGCAAGCATACAGCAGGAGGTCGCCATAAATACGTCAAAATTCAAAAAACACCATTACAAAAGCGTCACATTGAAGATGGGCTCAGTTTTGCAAAAAAAGTATGTTGATTGCGTATAATTGTTTGACCACGTATTTTTCAGTGATGAAAAGAAATATAATTTAGATGGGCCTGATGGATTTAATTAATACTGGCACGATTTAAAAAACGAGAGAAAGGAGATAAACAGCGTGCGTTACGTGGAAATAATAATAATAGCCTTTTTAGTATGCATGCATCATAAACCAATCAAAATACACCCATAAGCGTGCATAATCGGGCGTTTATCGCACGGCGTGCGTATAAAAGTTGCTTGGTAACAGCCAATCCCAAGCGTTTAATAGTCCAGTGAAATGTCGGGAAATGTCAAATGACATATAGGTACATGTCACTCGATAATATGTATTGGAATTATTGATTATTGATTTGAATTATTATTTGGACTTTGCAGGTATTAAACTTAATTCAGCTTCAGCAGCTAGTTTTTGAATTTCTGTCGACATTATTAATACAACAATGAGGTTTAATAATTAAGTGAAATGTCAAATGACATAAAGCACTCGTACCGTTAAAGCCACTCCGCTTCGCGTCGTGGCTTTAAACTCGTTACTCGTGCTTTAAAAGCTCGATTATGCACTGGTGTCATAATATACTATAATGTAATTATTAGTATTGTCACTGTACCTACGTAATTTTGTATTTACTGACTTATCCAATACTATGGTTGTAGTCTATGGACGAAATATATTATTATTATTATATTTTATAAAATGTGACGTATGCACTCAAATCAATAGCTTATACATCATTTTTCAATATTAAGATCCGTTAGTTCGATTGTTACGAAATTTTGTCCTAATAGTATGTATATTAGGACAACATTTCGCACAGTGTAAGTTTTTTTGTGTTAGGATCATTATCGTGTGTATAGAGGTACATACGTGGACATTTTTATATAGTGTGAGGGTAGTTTCTCGACTGAAAAACTAGTTAGGGAAAAAGGGGGAAAGACGTGTTTATACATCTACAAGTTGTTATATCCGAAATCGATTAAATTTAGAAGAAATACAAAGATATATAGGTTTTATAAAGTAGAAACAGAAATTGGAAACAAAAGAAACAAAAATCGGTACAATACAATACTCAATCAGCTCTACAGTATACAAACATATGTGATCCTATCCATCAAATGATTCCCGCAAATATGCTAGTGTAAGAAAGTTTAATAACTATATATTTGTCGAAGTATGTATCTTTAATAGGCAATAAAACTTGAAGAACTATAGTACCATAATATTAGGTACAAAAAAGAATTCCAAACATTCCTTATAATATTCTTATAATAAAAGGAAGAATGTTGATAGAAATCCAATTTGAAGAATTAGTGAATTGGAGTATTTCTGGAGCGGTATACTGACAACCTAAATATTCCTGCAACAGTGGAAATGATCGTACATTTGGGGAGACATTACATTATTGATGGTAAATATGCATCGCTTTCCAAAATCAGAAAGGCATTAAACAAATAACTAACTGACTTTCTTTGATTTACCGAAGACATTCTGTTAGGCCGCAATTATTTGTGTGATAAAATGAAATACTATGGTAATAATTATAATAGCAATGATATCTTTTTTAGTGTCGCAAGGATGTATTAACACATTTTTACATTACTTTGCCAGTTAACCCAGAAAAAATACGATAAATAAAAGAAATATATGACATACCTATGTCCGATTAAAAGCGTTGTCATTAATATGTATATAAATTCCTCAACTTATTGTTAGACTGAGATTTGTGGAACTCCTAGTATCACAGGCAAAATATGCGATCGAATGCCTTCATTCAATTCATCCAGATTATATTTAATCTATTCGTACTCGTTTTTTCGTCTTGTATATGTAATTGCAAATAATATATATCAATTAAATATTACGTCACTCGCATAAAGTTTCCTGCCGGTCCGCGAAAAATTTCGGTCAACTCGTAAATGGCCGTGACGTATTATGTATTAAACTATACAAATACAATGTATAATAACAATATAATATCAAAAATTAATGTATTACTTACCAAATAGTTATAAAAGTATGAATTAGAAAAACACTGTTTCAAGAAGTTATTTTCTAACAAACCACAGCAGAAACTATGGACGCCGCTACTGAAATGGCAGCTAAGCAACGACTGGCCGTCTACAAAAAAAGGTTACTGACGGCCTGTTCTTCTCTAATGAAACCAAGTCTAGCTCCAATAAATGCTGTCGATTGCGTACGGCTTATCATGTTCTGAAAAAGTGACTTTTTTCGTAAAATTTGATACCCTACCCACATTATGGAGACAAAAAAGTACAACAGCAAAATCTTTTAACGTTCTTTAGTAGAGACAAGGACAATATTCAGGAGAAAGATGGTGATGGTGCTGAAAGTTTTCCAAGTACTTGTGCTTCAAGTTTAGAGAAAACACATAAAAACAAATAGTTACGTTGATACTTCGGAATGTAAAATACAAACCAAAAAGAGGAAAGGAGACTATGTATGGTAGGCATTATAATAAAGAGTATTTAACGTTTGATTTCATTGTAGCAGGTGGCAATGAACTGTGGCCTCGGCCTTTGGGTGTAGTATGTTCGGAAATTATGTCAAATGAAGCTATGAAACCTTCCAAACTTGTTCGTTATTTTCATTCGAAACATAAAGATTTTAGTGATAAGCCACTAGATTTAATTGACAGATTACGTGACCAGATATAAATGCAGAAAATTCAAATGAAAATGATGACTACTAGTGACAATTCGCTGATTCAAGCGTCTTATTTAGTTGCGCTTCGAATAGGTAAATCGAAAAAACCGTTTACTATTGGCGAGGAGTTAGTAAAGCCTTGTATCTTAGATGTCGTTCGAGAAATTTTAGGTTCTCAAGCTGCTGTAAAACTAGAGGCCTTGCCGCTTTCGGACATCACCATTATGAGAAGAATTGTTGAGATGGCCACCGATATTGAAAATCAAGTCGTAACAAGTAATCGGAAATCAAGATATTTTGCGATTGAACTTGATGAATCGACTGACGTGAGTAATCATGCAACCCTACTTTGCTTCGTGGGGTATAGTGAAGATGAAGATTTAAGGGAGGAACTTCTTTGTTGTCTCGATTTACCTGGACGAACCACTGGTTCAGAAATAAATACTGCTCTTTAAATGAATATTTTAAGGCGCAGGGGATAGACTGGAGCAAATGCGTCGGAGTGTGCACTGACGGTGCTGCGAGTATGTCGTCACTCAGGAGTAGTTGCTAAATTAAAAGAAGTCGCGCACCCTGAAGTTTTGTTTACTCACTGTATAATCCACCGGGAGTAACTAGCTGCAAAGAAGCTTTCTACTGAACTAAACACTGTGATAAATGACGCGGTGAAAATTATTAATGAAATTCGTAGCCGAACTACGAACTCAAGGCTCTTCGCGACACTATGCAAGTGCATGAACTCACCCCACCAACATCTGCTTCTCCATGCAGAAGTGAGGTGGTTATCGAGAGGATGGGCTCTTTCGCGACTTTTTGAACTGAGAGAAGAAGTAAAGCAGTTTTTGCGAGAGCGAAAATCTGAACAGGAGCCTTTAATGAATGAAGAATGGCTGGCAGTTGTTGCATACATGGCGGACATATTCAGTCTGCTTAATGAAGTTAATATTTCTCTGCAGGGTTCATATACAAATATTTTTACTTTAAGAAATAAAATGGATGCGTTCAAAAAGAAGCTTGCTCTTTGGAATAGTCGCTTATAAGAGGAAGATGTAGAAATGTTTTCTCTTTTGGATGAGTTTTTGATTGCTGCTGACGTGAACACGAGTCAAGTCATATGTAACATAATAAAGCAAAATTTAAGAGCATTAGCTGAGAATTTGAATAAGTATTTCCCAGAAAATGAAGATCCTCGTAAAGTTAACCTCGCGATTAATAATCCATTCTTGGAAGATATAAACTCATGTGCATTTGATCTTCATGAAAAAGATGTAGCAGAGTGAAGCGATGCCTGCACTTATAATTATAATAAACCTC
>SMLS01067259.1:0-15728 GCA_004785975.1 Popillia japonica
AACTCTCGGTAATAAAAAAATATGAAATAGGTAAAAGCACATAACAGGAATGATGGACGGCAGACACGTAAAAACCAGCACACAGAAACGCGTATTTTAAATAAGTGCACTCCGATACTAAGTGGTACATTTAGCGTCCGTGGGATCACTTCATTAAATCCACTCACATTTACAGCAGGCCGCTCTCCACTTACCCAAAGCCTCTCTCTCCCCAATCCTAACTTAATATATCCGACATACACTTGGCTACCGCTTGGACCCAGACCACCCTTAAAGCTCGAGAATTACGACAAGCACGCCCCTTCCGAAGCTGTACGAGAGAGAGGTGGAGAGCCGGTAACAGGAATTCTTTTACACGGTTTTGCGCGAAGAGTCCATCGACCGTCGTGTAATTAAATTTGTCCATTACGTTCCGAAATGAAAGACGGAAAAGGATGGGGATATACATGTATCAGGCTCGAGTAATGTTTCAACTTTTTCATTAAGAAAACGTGAGATATTTTCTTTGCTTTCGTCGAATTCCTGCCATAATTCGTTGAGCTTATTATTACGTGTACTAATTATTACCATTTTCAGTTTATTTTTCGCGGGTTACGAGGAGCAAAGTAATAATTAGGATGGTATTATTTTGCTGGAAGGTGTGTAAAGAAATATAAATTCAATTGGTTTTCTAATATTATGATGGTGCCAACAAAAATAGTTAATCATTTAAATGAAGAGGTTTTATATCATGTAACATACAATATACCTACATTTTTAGAAAACTTTTAATTCAATTTTATTGAAAAATGTTGGTGCACTAAGATTGACTATTGCGCTAGAAAGTAATTCTTAATCATCCTAATATTTTTTATGGAGGTAAAATCCTGTTACGCACATTGTGCTGGACTCCCGTTTCTCTAGAATAGGCCTACCAACTACAACACTCCCCTACTCCGCTAAACAACAAACATCCTAATAATAATAATAACAATAATAATAATAATTATAGCAATAAGTTCCATAAAACATAATGTAAGAATAAAATATACAGGGCGTTGTATGCAAATTGGGTGAGTGGGGAGGTGCTTCACTACCATGTCCTGCGCCATGGCCAGACTTAAGTTTTACAATTATTTTCCTCTGGACTCGCCACCAATCACTCCTATTAAACATTTTGATGAAGTCAGCAACCGCCTTATTATTACAGCATTGAGACATTTTTACAAGCTAATTTAGTTGTATAAGTATATGTTACTGTACTGCTGTGTGTATCAGACACCCTTTAAGTTTTATCAAAACAATTAAAGTAGAACTTATTTAGAAGAAGAATGATAGTATCTGTATAGTATCTGATCATTAGGCTTAGGATAATTATGCACTAAAAAACTTCAAAATATGCATTTAAATATGCACCGAAAATATCAAGAATATGCACTTAAATATGCATTAAAACATTAGAGAATAGATAGATAAGTTTTTTATATTATATTTATTTTTCCCTCAAAAAAAAAAACAGAATTAATAATACCATAAAAACTAGTTATAATTACATTTAACGATAACATGGTGCAACAAATGTTCATAAGTAAATTTGTGCCTATTGTCGGCTAGAATATATTTGTATTGCGAACAAATTCTTTCCACATCACACGACACTGTCGGTGTAAATTCATAGTTTACAAGGGACTGGCACTTACATAAATGTTCATTTTTTTCCTTAAGGATTGTTTTATTTTGCAACAACTCACTTATATTTTTTAGCTGTTGATACCCGGTATTTTTTAACAGAACTACATTTAATTTATTGACCAAATAGTTTTTCTGGAGTTTCGATAAACGTTTAAGTATGTCTTCTGTTATTTCAATGCTGTCTTAGAGGTAACCCTGTAACTTCCAGTGTAGAGATTAGGACGAATAAAAATTTAGTTTTCTCAAATGCCTAATTTTCTCAGAGGTGCTTCTTCAATGCTCCAAGCTTCTTCAGAATCGAATTCATCAAGCAATTTCTTAAGAATCTCAAAATCTTCAGCGTAATATACAGCAGTGTCGATCCAAGTTGCCCATCTCGTAATGATTGGCGAGGGTGGAAGTGGAACGTCCTCTGAAATTTCCCAAAACCTCTGGACACGACTTGGTGCTCTTTTTTACAAGACGATATCAGCATATTAACATTTGGATATAAAGTACGAATTAATTCAGCCACTCGGTGGAAGCTATGTGTTACACAGGTCACATGTATCATGATTGGATACAAAACCTGTACGCCCCTCATAGCTTTGCACATCTATGGTACCGCATCACTACAAACCAGTAGTACTTTATCATATAAAATCCCAGACGGCCACAATAAACTCGGAGAATCGCTGAAAAAAGCAGCGACTGTTGAATGATTCACTTTATCCAATACTTTTAAAGTCAGCACATTTTTAGCTGTTTCTTCATTAATTAATTTTTTTTTCTTAATTTATTTATTGTTGTGTTATTAATTTATTTATTGTTGTGTTATACAAATCGGAAACATAATATCTTCGTTATGTTGACTCGTCTGGAATGCTTTTTTTTGTATGCGTTTCCATAAAATTGCAAAATACTTCACTCTTTAATTTAGCTAACGGACTGTCAGCGCAAATAAAGGCCGTATAAAGTTTACCGAGTGTTTAGGTCCACATACCTATTTAATACTTTCGCAGATTATTTAATTATCTCCTACAGAATATTTCTTTGCATTTCGAAATAAGAAATAATAGTATATTTGTAATTTCAACAGAAAATATGCACTGATGCTCTAAAGAACGAAAATATGCATTTATCCAAAAAAATACCTAAAATATGCATTTGCATATGCAGATAGGTAAATGCATATTTATCCTAAGCGTACTGATTATGCTGTAAGCTACTTTCGAAGATTTCTAAAGACTCAGTCAGTGTGTACTACAACCTGACAGCATGATCAGGGAATTGTCAAGCGAAAAAACAGTTACGCGACGACACCCGGAAGACATCTGCCATGGATTACGCTTGTGAAAGTTTGCACACAACTAAGAACAGTCATGTTTGGTGTAGTTTCTTTTTAAAGATATAGTATGGTAACAAGTCCGGGGATTGTGCAGGCCAATCAACCAATTGCACCTCATTTTCAGCAAACTATTGCATTGTCCTCTTTGTACAGTGGCAGGATATATTGTTTTGCTGGTAGACAGGATTAGGGTGGTTATTCTCAATCAATTTTAGTATCGATAGCTCTAATACTTAGTACGTATGTTACGGTCGTGAAAGCCTACACTCAGCTCTAATACTTGTTCCATTAACCAACTCCTGTCGCCGCGATGCAAGTCCATACCATTATGCTACCGCCACCGTGTTTGACAGTAAGTACAATGCATTCAGCCAGAAAAGCTTATCCAGGTTTTCTGCAAATATGTATTTCATTACGATTCATGTGATTTCGCAACTTTGAGATGTCTTCTGATAACGCTCGCAGATAGCAAAATATGTGCTTGGGTTCAAAGCTCATTGCTCAGCTTTTACCTGGTTTGCTAGTCGTTGGCGTCCTGATTTTGGTATGTTTTCATAACTATCTGTATCCTTAAATCGCTTTAATCGTTCGGCGGACGCACCCTCTATAATCCCATGAACAGGCTATTGCACCGCAAATGTTTTTTCTTACAAAAACGCCACTTAACACTTGAAAATGTATTTAATAGATAAAACTAAAATATATGATCATAAATAAATGTGATTCTACAAGTAGTACTTATAAAAATGTTACTGAAATAAAAATAAAACTTAAAAAAACTTTTTACATGAACATAACTAAAAGAACCTCTTATTGAACAAATATTCAGATCAGCATTTTATTGTACCTCCACTTCCTGTTCTTTACATTTTATGCATGTAATATGCCCATAACTATGCTTTTTACAAATATTTTCCCACACTTACTACATATTTGTTTGGTTTTATGGTTTTTGTGAGTGCCACAAACAAAACAAATACGAATTTCTTTCAGACCCTTCTTCATTTCTATATCTGGACAAAAAGAAATAAATCCACTGAGGCAGCGATTGTATCAGGGACCTTTCTTTCAAGTGATCTTCCATTAGTTCAAAGGACAGTTATCTCAAAAACACACGTGGTGTCCAAATGGTTAGATTTAAATAAATGTAATATATTTATGAGACGCCATATTCTGGTAATTCTGGATACACTACATGAAGCACACGTCTGGTCCACTGTATCAATACCTCCACGATTTTCTAGAGTTGTAGTCCAAGTTTACCAACGACTTCTTTGAATCTTCATCCACATCTGAGGTACCTATTGTGCATTATTGAAAAAAAATATAGCTGTTTTGTTTTTCTTTGGAACGGAAGAAGTAAGATACAAATTTTCTTGGAATCCAAAAATTTGAGAGTTTACAGGTCTGGATTTGTTGGGTAAAAATTCGACTAGTATTTCTCTCTCATTCTTCTTCATGGGTCCCACAAATGTTAAGCATCAACACCTATTCAATTCGTAAAAAGATGAAACCATAATCATATTATACTAACATAAAAAAATTGTACACTCTATCTTAAACGCCACACTACAACCAATCCCGACCGAACGAATGGCTATTCGATATTGAAATGGGTGGACAAATATATGGAGTAGGGATACCTGGAAGAACGACGGCTCAGTTTTAATGTATACAGCATTTACAAATAAAAATTTAAAGCGCGCCCTCCGGAGGATAGGTAGTTTGCACTGCACATTACAGTGCACTTACATACTTTCTTTTTTGGAAATTTTAACTTGTGACCTTCTCTTCAACAAAAGGCGAACCTGTCAAGTTAACAGAAAGCTGAACGTCAAATGCAATCGAAACACTTTGAAAGAGATTGATAAGCCCGCACATCTGGCTGTACTGGATAGGTTACCGCTAACAATCTGCGAGAAACAACATACTGAGGAAACTGGGAAATAGCAAATGGGGAGCCGACCAATGCGTGCTAAGAACAATTGCGCAAGCACTGTGTTGTTTGGCGGCATAGTACGTCTGTCCTGTATGGTCTAGCTCAGTACACGCGGGCAAAGTTAACTTGAAACCTAAATGAAACCTGCCGAGATGCTTCAACGGCGCCTGAACAACTATATGGATCAATCAGCTTACCAAACTTTAAATCCCGAAGGGCGCCACAGAAGAAAGATTCAAGCAAACCCTTGACGAGTGCCACTCCTCTATGGCGTTTCCTACGATACCGGGAGAGTCAAATCCTGCAAGAAATTCCTAAATGCCAGGTTGACAAACTAGCAGACTATTATGTCCAACAGAGAATCCTCAGCGGCGTTCTGGATTTAAGATTTAAGCAACTCCAAACAGTATCAGTATGGACGTAGACAGTAGGATAGTAGACACTAGCTTGATCACATCATGGGTGATTAGAGACGAAATCGTCAATAAAAGTGACTATAGACAACTGCAACACCACCCGCTATGTTCTACTGCCCCACTAAATGTACCCTCGACGACCTGTGGCTCGACAAAAAAAGGACTAGATTTAGCCTAGCACTGGGCTGAAAGGATTATGAACGTTTCCAGTACTTTGCATACAATACAATTACTGAAGCCTAATAATTTTTGTATTTATTATCCACGAACTTGAACAATGAATATTGATAATAATCATTGAACCCAACAATTCCTACCACTACATGCATAAAATATTTCCTCTCTTCAGTTTAGATTCATGAGATATTTTTAGATTCATAAAATATTCTTCAATAAATGTAATCGATGCTCGAGTAGAGGTCACACCGATTTAAAATAATTTATTGAATCTTTTCTCCTAAATTACATTTTTATGTAAAATTTATATGTGGTGGTCATACGATATTTAACATCTGCATAACAAATTCATAAATTCACTTCACTATTCTAATTAACTTTAAAATGCAGTCTCCTTTAATATTATTAAAAACATTAAATTTAATAGCGGAAGATTTCTCCCTTATCTAAGTTCTCATTTCTCCCCATTGGCCTAGCTGTCGTTTTTAATATGCATGACAAATGTTCCCGAACTTCTTTCCCGACCGATTCTATTCGCGCTTCTTTGGCCGCGCAAAAGTCGGAGATTTTGAACAGCTAAAAACCATAAATATGATATATGTACGTTCAGAGATGATTCAGGAACATTTCGCGTTCATATGAAGTCCTTTATTATCCCATCGCGCCTAGCCCATCCAATAAAATATATTCCTTCCTGCGCACGGCGCACACACAAGGATCCACAGCTGAAGCGCCTGAAACTACCGATATACATAGACGAGAATGAATTTAACCCATACTGCTTTACGTCAGTACTAACGGTCACGTGCTATATTATGATGAAGTTTGCACATAGTCCACATAGTGAAGAGTCTTGCCTTCAAACAACAAACAGTTTAAATGGAAATATTTACACAGAAGGGCTATAGTTTATATTTCCTAAATGCTTATTTTTTACTTTAGAATTAAAAAAACGTTGAAAGAAATTAAATACTAGATTGGAGAAAAAGAAATCAATTATTTCTTTTGGTAGATAGTTGTAGTGATCAATATCTCGTAAAGTTTCAATCAAATTTTGCGGTTTTAAAATCTGTTTTTATAAATGGACACTTTTTTGATTCTCCCACTCGATCTTTATTATGTGAATCTCTTGTTCTATCAAACTTTACGTTTGGCGACGTTTTGTACTCTCCTGCTCTAAAAAAAGAAGCATCCTGGAAGATTCAAAAAGTTCAAAACTGTTGTGTACGACTTACCTATGGATTGTCCAGGCACCAACGAATTTCCCATGTTTATAGAAACTTACGCATTCTAGACATGCAAAGTAGGCACCTTTTACACATGAGTACTTACTATACAATTATCATTATGACTCGAAACCCATTATACCTTTTTAGTAAAATTCAATACAGACACCAAGAACACAACGTAAACATACGTGCTAACTCTTGCTTAAGTATCCCTAAACGCCGGCTAGAACAGTTTAAGAGCAGCTTTACATACAGCATTGCCAAAACTATTAACATCCTATTACCTATTATCAAAAATTTTAATTTCCCGATTTCTGTCATTAGATCCCGACTACGACTACACTTTCTCAATTTGAAATAACCGCGGTTATTACCATAACAAATTGTGCTCCTTTCAGCTTTATTGTAATTCCACTTTCACTGTGGTTGTTTAGGTACTGTTGTTATTATCACAATATTTACTGTTCAATAGTATTACTGTCGTTGTTACTACTTTTTATGGGGCACCCCACATAACACCATTGTTTAAATTTGTTGTAGTTTTAATTTTTTTTTCTTTTTACGTTTCGTTTTCATTTTCTTTATAAACTAGACTTTTGGAAGAATGCTAACACACAAATTGATCTTCAGATCTCTTTGTGCTTCAGCGAAATAGCCTTTTTGGCCATGTATGTATTATTTATTATTCTGGATACTGATGTATGTGTACCTTCTTTTTATTTTAATTAATTGTGTTTATGTTGTTTTGTTATTATTTCACATAATTTGGCCAATAAATCACTATAGTAGAATAGCTAAGAGAGAACGGGCTCACTTTCTTATGGGATTTAACATGGGGGTCTAAAAACGCCGTTCAAGGCCATTTGCGTCGGTGGACAAAACCAGTTAAGCTGTTCGCCTAAACCAGGTATGTTAAATCCCATAAGAAAGTGAGCCCGTTCTCTCTTAGCTATTTTACTCACTATTATTATTATTAAACAATTTGAAATTTATCCTCGTTACAAAGGTCAGATTTTTAACTAACAAAAAGCTTTTGCTAATTTTTGTTTGGTCCATTTTGTTTGGTTCGTCCAATTCTTCCATAAAAACGAAATTACAAGCCAGCCGGCTGACATTATGAATGCTGTTTATGGTCCCGATACTGTAACAGACAATTACATGCAATTGAGGTCCACTCTCAAAAATGTCGATAAAATCCCAGAAATAATCGAAGTTGACCAGAATGTTTAGCAATCGTAGCATCGCCCAAGAGATCACGATCGACCGCAAAACAGTTTTAATTTATTTGCACAACACAGGATTCAATACCAACCTTGATGTTTGGATGCTACACAAAAATGAGCACAAAAAAAACAGGATGGATTGAATTTCCGCCTGTGATGCTGTAGCCAAACTGAATGAAGTCCACCTATTTCTTAAACGGATGGTAATTCGGGGTAAGAAATGGGTCACATACAATAAAACATGCTAGCGCTATTTGGTCATACCAGGATTAACAGCCGCAAATTTATGTTGTGCATTGGGTGGGACTGGAAAGGGTTCATGTATTATGATATGCTTCTTTATGGTCAAATACTACATTCAATCTCTCAAATCTCTACTGTCAACAATTTATTGTTAGCCGTATAAAACTAGCGATTGAGTAGAAGTTTCAATGTATCCACTGTATACTCTAAACTAGGCTGGTGGTGATAAGAAATTGACATCAAGAGAAAATTATGAAATGCGACTACTACAGTTTTTTGCCAATAGTGGTCAAGAATTCTATGAGAGAGGTGTTATGAAGCTACCATTAAAATGACAACAAACTACAGAACAAATATATATTTGATCCAAATCGAAATATCACTGGTGGCAGAATTCGACAGATATTTCGTGAGACATAACTCAACTATTACTTTTAAAATTTATAAAATCTATTCTTGACATTTGGTTGACATCCATAGCATTCCACCAAAATTTAGCATACATGCGTGTTAATATGCTGGCCCATATGATCTATACCATACTTTCTTGTGGCACTGTCAAATTAAAGGCCAAGAAGTTTTCTTATTTTTATAAATATCCCCCTCCATACTCGTCCGATAAAATTAACTGTATCATACGAAATTTTCAGTGGATATTCCATGATGTTAACTTCCATGTTGCTTGAGTTGCATTTGGTTGATCAAAATTTGGTGATTGCACCTTTATACAATTTCTTAATCTTGCTGGGCAAGAATCCGATTGAAGTAGTTTTCAGCGCCTTTATTTAAAATATTGTTTGGGGTTTCGTATTATCTTGCTGGAACATCTTAAGCTTCCTATTGACTATTTATGGAGTTTTCTGTTTGCTCAAAAAAATATCGATTTCTTAAAATATTACAAAATAGCATATACATAGTATCACCTAATTTGAAGAATATTGTTTTTCAAAATGCGTTCAACCAGTTCATCTTTTCACTCAATGATCTCTTGTGTTAAAATTGTTGCAAACAACTCATTTCTCGACCACAATATTGGCTTCCTTCAAATACTGATCATCTTATTAATCTTGACGAGCAACTCACAGAAACTAGTGCCACTGATCGAGCTTCTTTCGTCGAGTTATCAAATTAAACCTCCACAAGTTGTTCTTTGGTGGCTTGTAGCCTTTCACTAACTCTAAACCGACGTCCCTGCTGTATCCAAATTTATAGTTCTAGCATAGCCAGGAGGTCTATTACCTCTTCCGGCAATGAGTTCTATCACTACAAATGTTCCTCGTCCCAAATCGCATTTTATGGGCATCTATTGAAGTTTTCCTGTATGATTTACTTAATCCCATGCCTTACCAAACAACGATCAATTATTTAATAATTGAGGGAAAGAAATACAGCAAATACTTAGAGGCATAGATCTGCATACATATAAAACGAAATCTTACTAACTACAGTTCCTAGCCAGAATATTAACCCCACCTGGAAATAAACGATCATCCAGTACTGAATGTTTAAACACAGTTTTGTCGCTATAAAGAGACCGTCTCCAACGCGCTATCAATAGCACTACCAACTACAGCTTGTATTTAATGCCGACTAACGAATTTGAGGTTAAGGACATAATCAGATCTGTGGTGGTGAAGCACTCAGCAGGTATTGACGAGGTTCAATGTTCTATATTGAGTCATATATGATGTCATATGGTATTGTGGAGCCCTTGGTTTTTATAATCAATCGATGCCTCTCTGAAGGAGTGTATCCCAAAGCCCTAAAAATTAGTTCCGGTTTACAAAAAAGATAATCAGTCTGTTGTTACAAATTATCGCCCAATTTCACTACCTTCTGTATTTGGAAAAATAATTGAAAAAGTAATCAATACGCGATTAATTAACTATCTCTTTAAAAATAACTTAATGTCTAATTAGCAATTTGGGTTTACTTCAGGAAAATCGACAACTACTGCAATTCACAATGCCTTAGACAAAGACAGTGAGTTAAATAGTAAACATATTGTGACTGGCATATTTTTCGACCTATCTAAGGCATTCGATGTGGTCGATCATTCGGTGTTGCTGCATAAATTGCATTCCACTGGTATTCGAGGTGTTACCTATGATTTGCTGAAGTCGTATTTGTCGGATAGGTCGGCTAGTATATCGATGAATTTTGAGAAGGACAATGTAATACGAACTTTTAGTTCAACTGACGTTAAACTAACATGCAGGGTTCCACAATGTTCCGTTCTTGGGCCGACATTATTTTTGATATACTTAAATGATTTGTTCATGCATTTGTCAACGTGTACTTTAACGCAGTACGCCGATGATAAGAGTTGTGTAGTATCCGACATTGTCCGTGATAACGTATCTAGTCTGATTGATTCAATTGGTTCTGAGATGTTTAACTAGTTTAAGCATAACGGTCTTGTCTTAAATGGTGAAAAGGCTAGCTTTATTACATTTAAAACGTTGTTTGATAGGGCAAAGCCAATGTGTTTGAACATTGATGGAGAACTGAGATCGGAATGTAGTGAAGTTAAGTTTTTGGGAATAATTATAGATTCTACTTTGAGATTTGAGGCTCATTGTTCTGAAGTGGAAAGTAGGATGTCATCGGCACTGTATGCTACACGTTCGCTAAAAAGTCAGTTGGGCATACACTGCCTCAGATTGTCCTATTTTGCGTATGTGGAGGCACGCTTGAGGTATGGAATTATTTTTTGGGGGAACTCTTTTGGTGCTAAACGATTATTTCTCTTACAAAAGAAAATTGTTACAGCTCAGGAGATTAAATAATAACAATAATATCATTATATATTTATGAAACTATATTTTTCAAAACAACTGAGTCGACTTTTACCAAAAATAGTGACATGTACAATAAAATGGAAACCCGCCAGGGACATGATCTCAGGGTGCCCCCGCATAGAACAAAATTATTTGAAGCTGGTCCGAGATATAAGGCGATAATACTGTATAATAAGTTACCCGCAAATTTAAAAACGTCCTTAACCATACCACAATTTAAGACTAACTCAAATTATGTTTACTGAGTAATTCATTTTACACTTTGGACGAATATCTTAACATGTAACTATGTGCTTCATTTTTGTTACTTCGAAAGTATTTCCCCTATTGTGGACTATTTTAATTTTAATTATAACCATTTTCGCTTATTTACTTACTTATTTTATTATTAGGAATAATTGTAAAATATGTGACACTGTTCATGTTCTTAGGAACCATGACAATAAACTCTTATTATTGTTATTATTATTAAATTTACCGCCAAATTAGCTGTCAGGTTAGTTTGCTAATGTGATGCAGATTTTACAATTTACTCCCCTTAATAAAAAAAACAGAGTACCTATAGCATATTTTACTAACAATAAGTAACTGCAATAATTGCGTTCCTATTTTCATAAAAGCACCGAGCATATTTTCTCCATTTCCAGCAATTTTTCACTCAAATACAATCCCATCCCAATACTTTTAACTTTTACTATTCCTATTATCCTTCTTCTTCTTATTATGTCTATCCGTAGGGTACCATATATTCCTACATAGTGAAACTGACGCAAAATACTTAATTATTTCAGTTCCCCCACGTATCCACTACGTTTCCTCCAATGGACGCGTCGAAGTGAAAAAGGGATACCCAGTGCGACTGGAATGCAAAGCCTCTGGCAATCCGGTACCGAAGATTACGTGGTCCCGCAAGAATAACCTGCTGCCGGGTGGCGAACAGACGATGGTTACGCAAACGCTGGTCCTGGATAAGGTAGACCGACACCAAGCGGGGATATATCAATGCACGGCCAGTAATGGAGTCGGAGAGGATGTAACCTCGCAAATTGTCCTTCACGTGCTTTGTAAGTATTCATCCTCTTTTTTTTCCATTTTGCCGGGGCACTAGAGCGTTACATATACTCTCTTTTATTACGCTTCGGTCTATTCCGGTTTGTTGCTGTATTAGAACAGTGGCGGCTATAGGAGTAAAAACAAATGCAGCAATGTACATTCTAGATCGTTTATTGCAAATATTGTTGAATGTTTATTTCCGTTAAATCAATGTTTCAAACATTATTAGTGGCATGAATTTTTTTAACTTCTTAAAAAAATATTAAATACACATCAATATTGTGAACTAAAAACAATAGGACGAGCCGCCGCTGTCCTCTTTATTACGCTTCATTCTATTCCAGTTGTTGTGGTTGTACTGGGAAATCCTTTTGACCTGGTTTTATGCACCGAAGAAAGGGAGTGCGTATGCGGGATCGGTAGATAGAAGAAAAATGCCTACCACACCTACGATATAAGCAGATGCGTAGAGCGTTTAACGGAATAAAATAGGCTAAGGGGGAATAAGGTTTCTGCCTTTTTCCGAGGGTATTTTTACCGAACAATTTTCCGGGAAAAGAACGAACTCACGGGTATTTGTGTATGTTTCTTCTTCTCTTTTAGGGTGGCGTTACGAAATGGGGTAAAACAATAAAAGATGTGGGAAAGGTTTATGAACGTATACGAAAATGCAGTGCCTATATTCGTACTTGCCTTAAAACGTTTACAGTAGCTTCTTTCTTTGTTTTATTAGAAGATTGCTTTGAAATTTTTGTTACGTTTTGTTCCGAAGGATATATTAAACCGTTCTAAAATTGAAAAGGGAACCTAGTGGGTTCTGTTAGTATCTATGTATGTAGTTGACAGTTTATTATTAACGGAAATTGTTCTTCCTCTGTATACTTTCTTGCTACTCTATGACTAAACCCTCTCTACATGTTTTTTTACGTTCAATTTCTATTATTTCAATTGTAATTCCCAGTTTTTACTCTAAAATTCCTAACCTGCTCTTTAATAAAAAACAAATAATTGTAGCATCAGATATAATGCTTTATAGCATTACACTTTAACAGTATCATACGTTTATTACTTAAAGTATGCTAGTCATTCTAAGCCCCAGAAATGGATAGATTTTGATCTGAGATGCTAACAACCTTTTGCTAAGTACCCTATCCACTGATTTTTTTTAGATGTAGTGACATTAATTACAGAGGTATTTTGGTGGAACTTCCAATTTCATTGTTAAATTTTGAGATTTTGGAAACCACACTCGAAACCGAAAACAATAGAAGAAACGACACAACTAATTCAACATTAATACATTTTTAGCAATATTTATAAGATAATTAGACTAAACAAGGTATACGAAAGCTTAGGACAACCACTTCGACACGCATATGAGCTTCAGGCAATCCCAACAATTTGATAGACCCCGTGCAGAGGTATTTTGGTGTCATTGGAACTGTGCCATTAGAGCACCCATTCAGAACGAATCCGAATGTCAAATAAGAAGCGAGAACCTGACGAGCATACAAGCTCTAGGGGTAGTACTCGCACTATCGTATTACCTCGCCTGTCTAATAGTAAGTGAAAACTAACTGAATAACATGTATTCATATTGAATTCGACCGAAAAAATTGAATCCTGTAGCTGGAGGAAATAAGAATTCATAACCCCCAAGAGAGAGCAACTTAAATGTACGTTTTGTCACGACGACAACACAATTTTAACTAAGTAACCGAAATTGAAAGACTTGTAGCCAAAAACACGAATAACTAAACCTAATAAACCTCATTACATTTGGACGTAAACTTCCTGCAAAATATATGCATACGTTGCTGTACCTTCCGCAGCGATATTGATCAACTTTATAAAAAACTTCCTAATTTCATTTTTAAATTTATGGAGAACTTTGGAAACGACGCTCGAAAAAGCAACAACCAAATTTAGTGAAATAGATCAATAGAAGAAACGACAAAACTTATTCAACATGAATACATTTTGCAATATTTATCAAATAATTAGACTAAACGAGGTATACGAAAGCTTGAGACTACCACTTCGACACTCCCAACAATTTGATAGACCCCGTACAGAGGTATTTTGGTGTCATTGGAACGAATCCGAATGTCAAATAAGAAGCGAGAACCTAACGAGCATATGAGCTCTAGCGGTAGCACTCGCACTATCGTATACCTCGCCTGTCCAACAAAAAATGAAAACTAAGTGAATAACATGTATTCATATTGAATCCGACCGGAAAAAAAAATAATTTCCCCAAAAGACAACAATTTAAGTGTACGTGTTGTCATCACAACAATGCGAACTTATTAATCGAAACCGAAAAAGTTGAAACAAAAGAATAACTACTACTTGCCGTTACTTAAATAATTACCGCACGAATGCACGGGGAATGTCTTAGTTAGAAGGAATAGGAATAACATAACCTCAACAGATCGTAATTCACGTATACGTCTGTTTATAACAACAACAGAATACGAACTAAATGACTTCCAGTAATAATACAGTAATACGTCTCTCAAGGACGTTTGTGACGTTAGCACTTATCCGGTGGATAACATACTAGTTATTACCGATAAAACGCCGACTAATTAACGTTAATGAATTGCTTATTTATCACAAGAATATGCGGTAAATATTGTAGTTAAAAGAATAATTTAATTTCAGCGGACAGCAATTCGACAACACTTGTGTCCGCAACAACGACTCAATTCGAACTAAGCTATGTGCACAGGTATATTTAAACAATGTAATTAGTTCAAGGATATTAGTCACCAAATTAAGTGTTTACCACTGGTAACTTTGTTATTATTAAAGATGCAAGATTATTAACAAACTTGTAGTACTTTTAACGCTCTTTTAGACGGAAGTATAAAAAACAAATGAGCAGCGCGTTTTCGAGTTTTGCCGAAAACTATGTTTTTTTTTCAAATGGAAACCTTTGTATATTATACCATTTTCTGCTAGAGCTTTAATTTTTAAACCAACAATCTTATAAGGAATTTTTACTGGGATTAAAAATAATGAAGTTATGATGCATAAACGAAAACAGCTAAATAAGTTTTATAAACTTTGTTTTATACATAAATTTATCATTAAAAGAAAATAAAAATCACTGATTTTTTTATAGAAGATGCTGAAAAATACCACCTTGTTCTTCAATACATTTTTGTACACGTTTCCGAACTTCTCGAACTGCCTTCAGTATGGTCCTACCATCTACATATTTGGTTTATCTTTTCACTAACTGCAATCTTTAGGGCGTTTATGTTTTCGAATTTTTGCTTATAAATCTGGGTCTTTAAATAACCCCATAAAAAATCAAGCGGCGATCGGGGAGGCCGCTGAATAGGATAACGAAAGTTGTTTATATTTTGGCGACAAAAGTTAAGATAGCAGTGGCAAAAAAACATTCTTCTCTCTGGATACCGTGGCAAAAAAAACTTGAACTGGTTTGTACTTATAAGGAATGAATTTGTGTTTCTTTAGAATCCTACGCACAGTACCCTGACTCAAATCAGATTCAGGACAATATCTAGTAAGGAATTCTCACGGTTGGCCTCAAAATATGCGATAACTGCAATTGCCTTGGCCTCGCTTATTATAAAAGTCCTTTTTGTCATTGTTTTGGCAAAAACACACTCATTGC